>JACXGM010015941.1:0-20889 GCA_016801145.1 Umbra pygmaea
CAATCACAGGAAACCAATCACTATGCAGGCATGCGGAGCGTGCATGTCACCACAGCAACAAACCATACAACAAACTTGTGTAAACTCTGTATGGTGCTACCAGTGCTACCCTTCTTCACATCGCATGTTCCGACGATGTGACTATCGCACATGCGCACATCGCGATGTCAATGCTTAAACACAACATCGTTCAGCCCTAATCTAAACACAGTTCAACACAGTGCCCAAAACAGTCAGAAAGTAGGCTATTTTAGGCCAGAATAATATGTAGATTTACTAAATTTGTAATAGCCTACATTATTAAATGGCCCAATTTGTTTTTATATTATAAGCGTAATAATAATTTCATACACTTCAAGAGTATCTCCCGTTTATTAAATGTTTACCAATGACATCTTCGTGCCAATCCTGTCGTTTTATTAATTATTAATGTATTCATTATAAATAATCGCTCCGTTAAAGAGCAACAAGTTGGATGAATGGACATCTTATCAAGTCCCAGACTTGTGTTATTCCCACTGTCATATAATAGTGTATATAGCTTCCTCTGTCGCCCCTGGAAGTTGTCAATCCTTGAAGTTGCGAGGTGAAGCCTCTATGGATCGGACTTGTTTGCTCAAATGGATTGAGACCTGGGGAATTTGGAGGCGAAGTCAGCGCCTTGAACTTGTTGTTCTGTTCCTCAATCCATTCCTGAACTGTTTTTGCTTTGTGGCAGGGCACATTATCATGCTGAGGCCAATTTCATTACCGTTTCCATGAAAGGGTGTACATGGTTTGCAAGAATGCTTACTTAGGTGGTACGTGTCAAAGTAACATTCACATGAATGGCAGGACCCAGGGTTTCCCAGCAGAACCTTGCCCAAAGCATTACACTGCCTCCGCTGGCTTGCCTTTTTCCCATAGTGCATCCTGCTGCCATGTGTTCCCCATAGGGATGCACCAATACCACCAAGTACTGAACTTTGAGATCCGATACTGATTACCGAACAGATACCAGTGTTTTAATGCTACATAAGGTGAAACTTGCATCCCCCATTGTGCCGTCGGACTTAGAGACATGGGAAACGTGTCTGAACTCAGAATGTCTGTAATGAATCTAATTGCAGTTACATCTTTCAGCAAATCCAAAAGGTAATTTTACTCTACCGTTTAGGAGGGCCATTTCAGACATAATAATCTCATTTTGGAATAAACCGCGCCCCTAAAAACCTTAGCCCCACTGCGTGACGCACACAAACACATGTGAGAAACAAACACCTGGAAGTTGAACGGTGGAAAAAAACAATGGAGGGTGTATGTAGAATTGTCCCCGCAGCAGCAAGTGAACAAAAAAGGGTGCAACGTCGATAGTGTGGACATGGTTTGGTTTTAAGACTCCAAACAAATCCCGCGGGATCCCGCGAGATTGCGCACAGACACAGAGCACAAGATGTATTGCCTAGCAGCCAAGCGTAGCAGCCATCAGGCATTTGTTATTTAAATATAATTCTGGTGTACTTACAAACTTTTCAATGCCTCGTTTTATAAGTACAGAACCTATTTGTACTACTGTAGAAGGTTGGTACCATTCTGGGCATAAATGCAAACTCAACAAACACCCCACCCTGGTTTTTACTGAAAGCCCAATCATCCAATGTGTTTAGCATTCCCCTCCGTGTGCTAACATTATTGTATCATATTCGCATAATATTCCCTTATTTTTATAACTAAATGAGTTTTGTCTTAAATATTCTCTACATTCACTTCATCTAGTGTACTGGTGCTGACCCAGCAGAAGGGCTCTTAATTTAGCCAGCAGCATAGAGCCCTGTATTGCACTATCCCACCCACTAATATATCCCACCCACTGACAGGTGCCATGATAACAAGATTATCAGTGTTATTCACTTCACCTGTCAGTGGTCACCATTTAATGGCTGATTGGTGTATTATTGTTTTACGACATGAAATCAAAAAGTTAGAATTTCTTGAAATAAAATCTTCACATTTATCTGAATAAGATCCAAATAAAGAAAAGAAAATAATTTATTGCCTAAATATTTATTGCCTATGCTATGACACACCTGTGTCCAAATTAGGGCTGTGCGATATGGACCAAAAGTTATATCTCAATATTTTTTGGCTGAATGGCGATACACGATATATATCTGTATTGTTTATGCGAGTTAAATGCTCAGATTTAAGATAAATTACAAATATTTTAATTTATCTAATCCAAGTTAATCTAAACCAATTACATTGCAAATGTAAATAAAGAGCAAATTTTACACTATTTTTATTTATTTTCTGACCATATAAATAATACAGGGACACTATTACATATCCAAAAAGAAACATTTCTATTTTGTCCATGCATTTGTTTTTAGTTAGATATTGTGAAATGTCGATATTGCTATTTTACCATTATCTGTATTTTTTATTATTTAAGTTTGAACCACTGGATCAATATACTAGTTACTACCATTTACTAGTAAAATGTATTTTGTTTAGTTTGTACCCGATAAAGTAGAGAACTGAAGGAGCAGGAAACAGTTCTGAACCTTTTCCGCCAGTTCACCGATTTGTTCGAGAGCTAGTACTTTGGTTCTTCACAGTTGTTTCACCACCATGACAGGCCTCACACTCCAGTAGGTGGCAGTATATGCACCTGTCAGACAGTTTCGATTTGCTCTTAATATAGTAGAAAATATAAATAGATTCACCAACTGCAGTTGCTTTTGGTGGATAATGAGAAGAGAATCAAACAAACTAATCTTTTTTGGGAGGGATTTGGTTCATTACGTTCACTCAAAAGATTTGTTGTTAGCGAACGACCCATCACTAGTTGGTCAGAAAGCTTTTCAGTCTAGCTTGCGACAGCACGACCACCAAGAAGTGTAATACTTTCTTCATACTGTACTATATGTCGCTGTTGTAAATTATAAACATGTTTATTGCACTCTCTACATATCACTTTGCTCTGTTGCTCATCCAACCTTTTAAAACCGAACCATCTCCAAATGACTGAACTATTGTTTATTTTCTTACAAAACAGCTCATCGTTGCTATTTCATCTCGTGGCTCTGTCGTCCTTCATGTTGCGTCAGAAAACGTGAGTGAGTGGGGTAAGGGTTTGTTTACAAGTGAAGTGTGAGAGCGGAAAGACGCAAAAACTAGCGAGTTGAACAAGGTTAAATTAAAAAGTTTTAATGCAACTATATATCGAGGTGTTAACAATTTTGTTTCGTCGTCTCTCACTATTGAAAATATATTGATATCTCCAAAACCCGATACACCGTCCAGTCCTAGTTCAAATAATGCATTTCAAAAGATTTCAGGTTAAATTCACCTGCCTCTGACAGGTTCCATATCTGGTTAGTACAAGTTATAACAAATACAAAGACATCATGAAAATACAGGAACAATCAAATCCGGAATAAGATTCTTCAAGTAGACAGTGATGCCACTAACAGGCCTATGGCAACTCTAAAGGTGTTAGTTTTCCATTGCTGAGCTTGGAGTCATTGTGCATACTACAACAATAGCGTACTAGAAGTCATATGGGAGACCGAGGCCAAGTGGAAGTGGATTATATAGTGATTAGTCCAAAATAAAGCTTTTCCAACGCCAAGTGTTATGTTTGGAAGACCATCCCTATCGTTAAGGACGAAGGTGGCAGAGTCATGCTATGGGGATATTTAACTGTGTCAGGGCCTGAAAATCTTGTGTAGGTAGAGGACAAAATGCATGCAGCAGTGTGCAGAGATATCATGGAAAGTAACCTGCTAAAGGTCTACAAGAAAAATATTACTTTTCCAATAGGACAATGACCTCAAACATACAGCAAAAGCCATACTGTAAAGACTTAAAAACAAAAAGATGTCCTGGAATGGACCAGTCAATGTGAGGATCGCAACCCAGTTTTGAATATGTGTAAAGATTTGCAAATTGCTGTTTACAAGTTTCCTTTCAACTTAACAGATATTTTGAACAGCAATTTTGCAAAGAAGAATGGGCAAATATTGCTGTTTCTATGTGTGTAAAGCTAGTTTAGATCCAAATAGACTCATGGTTATAATTGTTGTCAAAAGTATACCAAAAATTGTATAAAGTGGGTAGATACATATGCAATCAGTTATTTTCTGTTTTGTACTTGTAATTCATTTAGAATGATTCGTAGAATGTGTTTTTTACTTTAACATTATGGATTTTTGTGTTGATTATTGGCAAAAACTGCTGATTAAACAAGAAATTACAATGGATTTAAACACAATAGAATAAAAGTCCAAGGGGGTGATTGCTTTTTAGAGCCACTGTGTCAGGTGAGATACTAACTAGTCTTTGGTTATAGTTTCAGGTTATACTCAAGATGGGATTATTGTAGGCTTGTTATTGTGAATTATTTTGTAGCAATGTTGTATTTGTTTGTGTACTGTGTAGTATCAACTAAAGCAAAAATCATGTTTTAGGTGTGATGGGGATGAATCTGAAAAAAATAAAATTGAGTGAAATGTATTGCTAAACCTGGAATTTAAACGTTTTTTTACAGAATAAAGTCCCCAACAGCCATTTTGCCCACTATTTTTGCTTAACAGTTGGTCAGCACTCATGAATATATTGAACTGAAGAACAATACAGTCAGGCTTCCCACATGCAGTTAAATGTTTATTTTTTTATTTTTATTTTTTCAGTTTGAGAAGACTGGGCATGGGAACATGGCTTTCTTAAGGGCACGCGTAAATATGAATGGAGCCTGGCAGCGTGACTTGAAGCCAGCCCGTATATTAAGTGGCTGGCACCAGACTGCTCTCATAGGATGGCACTCCTCCGTAAACGGCTCCATTGAGGTGACTAGAGCCAGCTGGAGGCCTGCACACAACCCCATGTCTGCATCCTCCTCAATTTTGCATACTGCCGTCTAGAAAAATGCCATGGAAAAACTGTTGTATTCCTTTTTAACGGATGTCTTTCACAAGTATCATTTAGAGCATCTCATCTAGTGGCCGGCCGATTAATTATGGCCGATTATGAGTTTTCAAAATTAATTATTGATCTGCATTTTTGCTTGCCGATTATGGCCAATACTTTTTTTTGGAGAAAGACCACATCCTCTAGTGTTACAATTAGATAGCAAATCACGTGGAAACTGCGTGCAGCCAGCCTATCTGTCATGAGCTACAGTCCACCTGTCTCAAGCTGCAGCATCTCAAGTCTGGAGGAAGTTGTGACTGCAGAGAATCGAGGGTAAGTTTGTAGCTACTAGCATGAAAGGGGATGAATTAAAATAAGCTGTATAATCACTTGTTAGCTTCACATGGTTAATATTAGTCTAGAATAGTGGGTAGAGGTTCACTGCTTTCGTTCGACAGAATTGTTCCCAATTTTATCGACCAAAACTTTTATCCGTTCTGTTTTTCTCAAGGCTTTCAGGGAAAAAAATTGGGTTAACTAGCTATATTGCGTTGTAGTATATACAGTCAATGGTGGCATATGATAAATAAGGGTGATTTATAATTAATCATCAGATCAGCCCACAGTAGTACATCAAAATCGGGTACTGGCACCAAACGTGTGCTGGTTTAATTAATATGTCCATTTGACAATGCACAGCCATTGTGCACAACTTGTCAAAATTCGATGCATATTCAAAACGATACAGAAGACAGGTTTTTTTATTTTCACATTTAATTAAACGGCATTCATGTTAGCAGGGAATATACGTTGCTAGTTTTCTCAAACATGGTTTTCAAAGTATTTCTGATCTTGAGTCAGACCGTGGCGAAAAGAGAGAAGAACATCTGGCTACATTCCGACTCCTCGCACAAAAGAATAATTCTGTAGAATTCCCATGTTTCTCAGTTACTGTTTGTTATATTTATATTCATTGTCATGTTTGTGTATTGATTTTGAAACCAGATATATTTTTCAAGTGCTTCTAGAAATTATGTTGGATATCTGTGCCTTTACTACCGTTGTGAAGCACCAAATCCGATTGGTTAATAAAAGGACAACTATCAAAATGCACAGACAAAATGTTTTTTTATGCAAAACCCAAGGGTTTGTTTTAACAATAATAGTTGTGTTAAATACAAATCATACTATGTCTATTTTCAAAATATTATTTTTTGCATTAATATCTTAAATATGACTGTAAAAAACAAATTAAAATTACAACCAATGGTAGTGTATTTTCAGTTCTCACCTTGTGTTTTTGCCGTTTGTTTGGCATTTTGTTTGAACAAATTTAAATGGGTAATTTAAATTTGATATATTTATATGCGATTTGAAACTATTTTGTGTATTATATCAAGAAGTTATATTAAAAGTTTGTTGTAATGTCATAATCATTGGTCGATTAATCAGTATTGGCTTTTTTGGTTTTCCAATAATCGTTAATCTGTATCGGACTTGAAAAATAAGGAATATCTTTCTACGTGGTGCACACATTTGTGTATTTAGGTCAGCCAGTCAATGAAACTAATTTCATAGACCCCTTTTATATCAGCAATTGTCCCAATAGGCTTATATACAGCTCTGGAAGAAAAGTAAGAGACCACTGCAAAAAATATTTCTTTGGTTTTACAATTGAAATGAAATTGTTTGTTTTATCACACAAACTGACAACATTTCTCCCAAATTCTAAATAAAAATATACAAAAAATGTGCAGTGGTCTCTGAATTATTTCCAGAGCTGTATATATCCAGCTTAAATCCCAAAAGTGCAAGCAGCAACCACAAACCGATTCATTACTGGCTAGTAAACCTAGAGAGGAACCAGACAGGTGTGGACAGTTCACTTCTGGCATTGCTGAGTAAAGTACATGACCTTTTCAGTCCAAATCAGTGGGTCAATAATACAGCAGGACAAATACAGCAGAGCTGTTTCCTCGTGTATCTTCCTGAGTCTTGAGGCTGAATTCAGATCAACTGCACAAGAGGGGCGACAATGTGGACTGCCATCGTTTACCTTTTTCTTCTTCTAGTCCGTGAAAATATCAGTCAGTAGCCTCTCTTCAGTTGCGACACCTCTGTTCATTAGAAGACTGCAACTAGTGTCACGAGCACCAGCATGAGTATAAATAGTTACGGCGCTTCCATGACATCACATTGGCACGCGCCAGGTTGGGAATCTTTAGTATACTGTGCGCTTTAAGTTACTCACAGTATGAATATTGCAATTTATTGCCCTGACCACATCCGTAGGCCTCATGCCTCTTTGCAGCATAACTGTTAACTTTATTGCCTACTGTCTTTAAGCTGTGTTTGACCGTTCCACTGGTGTATGTTTATTCATTTTATTTGGTCATTGAACAGGCATGGAAAACATTGTTTAAACCCTTTTTTGTTGGCTGAGTTTAAATTGTGTAGCTCATGTTTGGCCCCTATATTTAGGAACATCTCCCAAAATGCTTATGTTTTTGTCCAGTTTTGTTAGTATTTTGAGTAACAATGTGGGCAACCATTGGTAATGTTTTGTTTTATATGCAGAGGCCAGACGTATAGTGAAACCTATAAGCTACTATATAAGATGTGTGGGAGGCTTTCCAAAGGATACTCTACTCTGTCCTGCTACAGGCCCAGGGTAGGCCTGGTTTGATGCTGAGGTTTACATTTCACATAGGATGTGATAAAAATACTTTTATGCTTTCGTTTTCTATGAAATTCACTCGTAATAGCTATAATGATGGTTTGCTTTTAAACAGTCAGTGCTTTTCTCAGAAAATTCTAACTGAGTAAACATTTGGCCTTTGAAATTCTGCACTGTATTTCTCCTGAGATCCTAACTCGTGTTCTACTTGCCTATCATTATCTGTCTACTTCTTTGATCTTGGATGACAGGCGTTATTATCAACTGTGCTGACCCAAGCTTAGCCATTGGCTCTTACGTTTGGACATCAAGTTCTCTGTGTAATGATTTATTTTATGCCCTCAGAACCTCAACATCTTTAACATTTTGCTATTGTAATCAGGTGGGATAAATAAGCCTTTGTACAAGGCCCTGGCACCCTGTTTACTCTCCCAGTGTGATATACACTGATCCCCTGAGGAAAAGAGAAGTGCCATTGTCCTTTTTGCGAGGGAGAAAAACATGTACTGCTATGTGGGATGGGGGCTCTGGGGAATTCAGGCCCTAGACATGAGTAGGAAGAGAGGGTCGAAGAAAAAAACATTTTGTGTCTAGTCTCAGCGGTAAAAAATAAAGATTTTAATCAGTGGTAGACAATTCAGCATGTGTTGAGTGGTATACAATTCAGCGTGTGTTGAGTAATAGACAATTCAGCGTGTGTTGAGTAATAGACAATTCAGCGTGTGTTGAGTAATCGACAATTCAGCGTGTGTTGAGTAATAGACAATTCAGCGCGTGTTGAGAAATAGACAATTCAGCGCGTGTTGAGTAATAGACAATTCGGCGCATGTTGAGTAATAGACAATTTAGCGTGTTTCGAGTAATAGACAATTCAGCGTGTTTCGAGTAATAGACAATTTAGCGTGTTTCGAGTAATAGACAATTCAGCGTGTTTTGAGCGCTGCCTGTGGTTTCCAGCCGTAAAGCTCACTGACTCTGTTTTGCTGCTGAGCAGCTCTTGTTGAAGGATTGTGGGTATCATTTTAATCTCTTACACTGGCAGATTACATGGCATTTCAATGTATCTGAGATTATCACAGTAATGTTTTATGTAATAACAAATAAAAATAAAAAAACTTTATTTTACAATTTCCCAACCTGACCGTGAACCTACTTTTTATTAGGTATTTGTATTGTCTAGTATTTCTGTTGTTTTTGTACCCTGTGTAGTCCGGTTATTTTTGATCCAATAACGAGGGGGGGCTCCTGACTATGTTAAAACACGCTGTAAGAGAGGGTGAAGGTTTTACACATGTATAACCTCAAATTAATACATACGGTCTGCATGTTTCAAATCACTGTTTTTTTACAGAAGCAATTAATTTGTCACTCAAATGAGTGCAAGTACTGTGAAGAGAATCAGAACAGCTCATTGAGATGTGTATTAGATGTGCATCATGCTCTTGTATTCTCTGCCATACAGTATCAGTTTTATCTAGTTATAAATTATTTCTACAAATATAGCAACTTTAGCGCAGCTCGGTGTTTGTTTTCCAGAAGATGACATGCCTCAAAGTCTGATTTTAATAATGATTGACTGCTGACACTCTAAAAAGGTCTCTGGACAAACATGAATGATTTTTGTAATTTGGCTATTAGATGTTTACAGTTGCATGCATATAATGTTGTCTGATACCAACAAAGTATTTTTAGAGGTAGACTTTTTTTTGTCACAGACTTTTCAGTTCTACAATACATTGAAATGCAATTATATCTTGCTCCCTTGTGATGCTCTTCATCGTGGTTTATCTGATCCTCTGTCTGAACCCACAGTAACTTCTCCAGTGAGGCATCCCAAGCCAACACCTTTGGGCCTCACAGCCAAGCAGCAACAGCAGAGGCTGCAGCAGTTCCACCGGCCTCATCATCGTCTTCCTCCTCGGCCTTCTGCCCCATCCTCCCATCCCGACATATTGTTGAGAGGCAGCCACGCATGCTCAACTTCCGGGTGGAGTACCGCCAGCGCACTGTAGAAGTGGTGGTGGAGGAGGGCAGTGCAGTCGGTGAGCTCTCAGCATGCCCAGCTCATACTGCATAAACCTGTAGCGCACAAACTGTTTTTAGGGCGGGGCGATATGGCCCAAAATTAATACCTCCATATATTTTGTAGCTTTAACGACTAACGATATATATCTCGATATTTTGTTATTTTTAAAGTTTGGAAAATGTGTACACATGTAAAGAAAAAAGGGGATTTATTAAAATTAACAAGTGAAGAATTGCACTTTTGTTGACAAAGAGGTGTGCAAGACACAGACATTGTTTTGGAACATTTACCAATCTCTGTCAATTTAATATTCAAATGTATTTTAGTAAAAGAATAATGCTCAATCATATTACATGTGGTGAGTAAGTATGACAAATATGTCAGCTCTATTTTGTATGCAGACAATCTTAATCTATTTGTTTGGTCATGTTGTCATGTACAGTGGGTCACATGAATCAAGAAACAATATGAAATAATATATAGTTATAGACAGGATTGTGGGCCCAACCTATTCAAAATTGCAGGTTGAGAACCACTGTTTACCTAGGCTACTGTTGATCGCAAACTAACTGCTTATTTTAAACGCTTCTTTTTGTGAAGGTTTGTTATAGAATCGCTTTTGGCTTAATGATTTCCTTAATTTTTTTGGTCAAACAATTATTTGCAGATTAGAAAAAAGTAGCCCGTTCACTAACGATACGCTCTGCAGAAATGTATCCACCAGGTTAAAAAAAGCAATACAAGCGATTTAATAAAATCAACGGGTGATATGTATTTGAACATATGTCATGTTCCTATATCATTTGTGCCTACATTTACATTTATGATTTGATCTTATTTTGCTCTTCTGTGTATATTTTAAAACGATGTTACTGCAGCAGTTTGCTGAACGTCTCTGCTGGAGCCACCAGCTTTTCAAATTCTCTTCCGTATCCACACTTCTCCCGTTCATCTGCGTGATTGTGTCTCAGGTGCTGGAAAATTATCGTTGTGCGAGTAGGCTACCTCTGGCAGCAATCGTTTTACTGCAGATATGCATGCACCGGAAAGACTTATGTTAAGCATTTAATCTAAAAAAAAAAAGAATTTATCTGAAGTATATTATTTTTACACTTCAATGTTAACCTTCATGAAATTCACTGCCACTTTAAGCTATTTAATATAGATGAGCAAGGCTGTTGGACTGATTGGATTTATATAGTACCCCAACAATGTGTTTTCCGTCAATAATCAACACAGTACCCACCTGCATTTATAACATGTACTTACATTTACCATCCTGTAGGTTTTCACCCCAACTGCACAGAATGTATCCTCATTCAGCTCATCAACCAGCTGATTATTAGAATCACTAATATGTACTAAAATAGGTTTGGAGTGAAAATCAGGACAGTAGCTTTCCAGGACCAGGGTTTGAGATGCCTGGTGTAGACTTCTGTATGTTCTAGGGCAGGAGTATTAAACTCTTACACAACGAGGGCCAGAGCATGCTGGTTATTTGTTCTACGTCATCATTAAGTGCACTCACTTGGTGTACCAAGTCTAAATAAATCCCAGGCTGCATCAAATTTACATACTACAAGTACGTACTGCACTGGTGATGGTAAATTATGTATTGTTAAGTATATAGTTTACCAGTATTGGGTCATACTATTGTGTCATTAAGTTGTGCTTTGAAGTAAACATTAAAATCACACATGCTTTGCTGGCCAACATTAGGCTTTGTTCTAATAATGTTAGCAAGAAGCCATTATCTTACAAACAGTAGCTTGCTAGCTTGTGTGGAACGTCTATCTTTGTGTTGCAACATTTAGCCAAACCCATTCAGTCATCTATGAAGTATAGTTGTTAGCTACCATGCTACAAGCATAGCATATTTTTGCCAGTTTCCATAATTATTTGTCTTGTGATGAAGTTGGGAGAGTCCTCCCCTCTTTCCTTGCACAGGGAGCATGGTTGCATACTACGAAGATCCAAGGGACATAGTAGACTATCTGAGGGGCCTTTGGCATACTCTTTTTGGCGTATAATGGTTTAGGACATAGTAATCTGGCATACTGCATAGTATGAGATTTGAGATGCAGCCCAAGATTAGTGTTGCAATAATAAAAGTAGTGGAACTTGCTTTGGGGACCAGAATGGAATAGGGCTTTTCTATGATTTTGTAAAAAAGTATTTGCTGTCAGATTTATTTTAGGTGCTTATTTTTCTCATTTTGAACAGTCAGTGTTTTGGGTTGTAGTACTAAAAAGTAAATATGTGAGGAAAACAAACACGAAAGTAAGGCGCTTGCTTTATTTTTTTGGTGTGGTAATCAAATGCAGTCTAGGTGAAATAAAGGTATTGTCCCTTTAGATAATTCAACCCAAGAAACAGGATTTTATTATCAGGCATTTCATTGCCTTGGTAAAAAGTCAGGTTGATATGCCTGAAATCTGACTTTGGCCCTTGTAGTCGAATTGAAGTGCACAGGTTCCAAATGTACATCATGCCATAATAATAGAAAATCCAGAACAAAATACTCACAATGCATACATTAATGATTTTGTGTGTGTGTGCGTGTGTGCGCGTGCACGTGCATGTGCGGCAGTGTTTTCTGGGAAACCACCTTTTGGATATAGGGGGAGAAGTCAATTATTGCCTAATTAACCTACTAACTAATAATAATTTAATGTGTCTAGAGAAATCCAACTATTTATATTTTGTTTATTCATTTTTTATTAATTCAAAGCTGCAGTGTGGATTTCTTTCTCCCCTTTCTGGCAGTGAGAATAATTACAGAAATACTGTCGACATGGGTTTGACGTATGTCTACCCATAAGATCGCTTTTCTTTTTGTAATCCTTTATCTGAATGCTGAGTTACTTTTTAATTTGGAGCATCAGATTTTGTTTTGATACTTGTGTTTTCCTGCTGCATTTTACAGCATACTCCTAGTTCCTGTAACCTTAGCCCCTCTTTCCTTCACAACGGGTTGCTCCCCTCTTCTGCTCTGATAAATCAATCATTGCTGGGTGACGTAAAATGCATCACTACTGGTGCGGGAATGTCACACCAGACACCAAATTTAAAACAGTTTATTGCCAAATACAGAGCAATTGACCAGGTGGCAATAGGCGTAATCAGCATTGTGTGAACTGGTATGGCAAGGGGTGGAGTGTAATGGACATTCGTTTACATGTAAGAGTTTCGAACTGCAGTTTTAAATCGTTTGTAAAAAAGAAACTTCCTCTCACTTTCAACTGCTGTCATTTTTCAACAAAGTAAACAAGAAGATATTTGTATGAACGTAAAAACAACTACAACATCAACTGAACAGTTTCCACAGACATGTGACCAATCGAACTGGAATAATGTGTCTCTGAACAAAGTGGGGTCAAAATCGAAAGATAGTCAGTATCTGTTGTAGACACCAGCTGCATTAAGTACTGCAGTGCATCTCTTCTTGCACTGCACCAGATATGCCAGTTCTTGTGAGATGTTACCCCACTCTTCCACCAAGGAAGCATCTCTTCTTGCACTGCACCAGATATGCCAGTTCTTTCTGAGATGTTACCCCACTCTTCGATCAAGGCACCTGCAAGTTCTCAGACATTTTTTGGGGGAATGGCCCTGGTCTTCACCCTCTGACCCAACAGGTCCCAGAGGCACTCAATGGGATTCATCACACTTGATGAGACAACCGCAACTCTTCAGTGAAGAGCAGTTTTTGCCAGTCTTGTCTGGTTTGTGCCCATAGGTGCCATTGTTGCCTTACAACAGGCCCTCAGTCCAGCTTCTCTCAGCCTATTGTGGACTGTCTGATCACTGATGAAGGGATTGTGTGTTTCTGGTATAACTCAAGCAGTTGTTGTTGCCATCTCTCACCTGTCCCATGTGTGGTGTTCAGATATACTGATCCTGTGCAGGTGTTGTTACACGTGGTCCGTCACTGTGAGGATGATCAGCGGTCCTTGTCTCCTTGTAGTGCTGTCTTAACAGTTTTATTTCCCTGGCCTCATCTGCAGTCCTCATGCGTCCTTGCAGCACATTCACACAGATGAGCAGGGACCCTGGGTATCTTCATTTTGATGTTTTTCAACATCAGTGGAATGGTCTCTTTAGTGTCCTCAGTTTTCATAAATTTGACCTTCATTGCCTACCATCTGTAAGCTGTTGGTGTCATTCAATAAACTGCATATTCATTTATTTTATCTGGTTATTGAACAAGCATGGACTTTTTTAAAACACTTTACAATAAAGATCTGTATAAATGTATTTGGCTTTTTTACAAATTAGCTTTAAAGTAGTGTCCTGAAAAAGGGTCTTTTCTTTTTTAATCAGGTTATGAGAACATTTTTAATGTGTAAAGCGTTGCCCTTGTGACTATACCATTAGTTTGTCATTTGCTTTGGAAACATGAGAAAGTTGTGGATAGTTTTCTTTTACTCCCATCTCATGTTGAATTGTTAACCTGCCATTGCTTAATACTTCAACAATTTTTTCTTCCTTTTCTTTCGTAGGAGAAATCAAACAGATTCTTGAGACAGAACTTCAGGTCCCCGTATCAAAAATGCAGCTAAAGGGTTGGAAAAGTGGAGACGTGTCTGACAGTGTGAGGATTGCTCTCAATAAAATACTTTCAATAACATAATACCGCTTGAAATACCTCTTGAAATAATCATGTTTACGCAACCTTTATAGATTATTCTGTATTTCCTATGTAACATAGCGCATGAGGTTCCACATCTTGTGAGAATGGGTGGTGCTCAATTGTGCATTATTTATTGTTCTGTTTTTGTGTCCTCAGACGGTTCTGCGAAGTTTGCACTTGCCCAAGAACAACAGCCTCTACGTGTTGACCCCAGACATTGCCCCCACTGCCAGCACCAGCCAAAATAGGTAACGTTCTGCACATTTGTGTTTTAAATTGTAATATCTTAAGCATAATATACACTCACCTAAAGGATTATTAGGAACACCATACTAATACTGTGTTTGACCCACTTTTGCCTTCAGAACTGCCTTAATTCTACATGGCATTGATTCAATAAGGTTCTGAAAGCATTCTTTAGAAATGTTAGCCCATATTGATAGGATAGCATCTTGCAGTTGATGGAGATTTGTGGGATGCACATCCAGGGCACGAAGCTCCCATTCCACCACATCCCAAAGATCCTCTATTGGGTTGAGATCTGGTGACTGTGGGGGCCATTTTAGTACAGTGAACTCATTGTCATGTTCAAAAAACAATTTGAAATTATTCAAGCTTTGTGACATGGTGCATTGTCCTGCTGGAAGTAGCCGTCAGAGGATGGCTAAAGCATTATTTTACCTTCCTAAAGTTGGCACTGCCTAGTTCAGATATGGAGATAAATATGTAGCTGTGTTAACTAATAATGCTGCCCACATATAAACTACCTGTTCATCAACAGGGTTCCATAACTTTCCCACCTGAGCCATTCATACATTCTGAACACAAGGTGGCACTGTAGTTTTAGTAATGGTAATATTGTTTCTGTATTATAGATATCACTCCATGAATATTGTCCAATAGATTTCAATTGTATTTGAATATTTACAAAGATAGTTGAACCTTTGGCACAGGAGGTTTCTGTCATTTATTTTGACATTTAAAACTAAAGGCTATTGCAATAGTCTGCGTAGTGTAAATAATGACTTCCACTGCTGTATCTGTAGCCATTTCAGAGTGTATTATGTTGATGAAAATGTCCAATTCCTATTCAACTAGTAGAGTTGCATTAATAAATTAATAGCTAGAAATGCACAAAATTCAATTAATCCATTAAGTTGTTCTTGAATGTCATTCTACCAAACTTTTTTCCTTCCATGATGTCAAACTCCTTCTCATTGAACTATAATCCATCACAAAGTTTGGTTTTGTGTCTGATATGATGGTTCATCTCTATCAACCAGTTGAGGTTAATTCTATTAGCAACATTCCAAAAGCATGCTTCCATCCAGAAAGTTTTGATAGGATATGTTGATCCCCCTTCTCCTTTTTTAATTCAAGCGTATTTATGCAACAACCTTTTATGCTTTTAGGGAATGCAGAGAGCAAACACAGTGTAAAAAGTAAATAGGCAAAGTGATCCTGTAAATGTGCCATAGTGCCTGTCAAAGTTTTTGTTTTGGCATGTAACAGGATGGGACGTGTCTTTGTAATTATCTGTGTTATTATGGATGCAGCCAGGCCCGGTGGGGTTGCAGAGGATGGCAACTCACCGTCATGCATTATGAAGAGCCTTTTCGCCTCGGTAGCAGTCACTGTGTGTTGTCCAGAATGACACTGGTGGAAATAAAACCGGTCTCATGTTTCCCTAACCCACACACACACACACACACACACACACACACACACACACACACACACACACACACACACACACACACACACACACTTCGGCTCAGAACCAACTGAAAAGTCACAGAAGGACCAGGCAGATTACCGGCATGGGTCAAGTATTGCAGTGCCTCGTATGGATAGAGTTCTGTAACATCTCCCAGATGTGTAGGCGGTTGATATCCGGAAAGAAAGACTGTTGCTGTTGCCGTTGGCTCTGCTGCTTGGACAACCAGTAAGTAGAGAAGGCATGACCAAGTAGCAGGTGTTATATGCCCCTTTTTTTGGCGAAGTCGCGCGCACAACTTGCCGCTTCTTTCCAATTTGCTAAGTGCCATAGCTGTAATTTTTAGTGTCAGAAGCTCATTATCCTCCGTAAAACTATTTTTGATGGAGTGGCAGGGAGTTCTTGGTGGCGTGTGGCGACCCCCGTTGTCATCTTTTACTGCTGGAAGAGGGTGACAGATCATGCTGCTCTGAGGAGCAGGCCTCCTGCAGGGAGGGCAGGCAAGCTGTTAGCATGGTGACATATAAAAATAACCGTCGCTCATGCTGCGGTCGCCTAAGCTGATAGTCTGCTGTTTCCGTTCCCCTCCACTCTGCCAAATGCTGTGTTAAGACCTGCCATAACTGGAGATTTGTCCCTTAAGCAGACCTGGCCTTAAGAACGCAGGGAACAAGGAAGTACAATGTACAGTTGTTCTGAAGAGGCTGCATTTAATATACTGCTTTTTCATTCACTTACTATTTCCGTTAAGTTCACAACCATCTCTCGTTTACATAGAATGGTCAGAAAAAGAGAGAGTATCCAGATAGTGGCAGCTCCCCTTTGCAAAAATGCGTTTTTGATTCAGATGGTCGGGTCAGAATTCGGCATAAATATCATATATAATCCTGCCTTGTATTAATGTTTCAGGCTGGTGGTGGTGCCCCTTAGTACCGATTGATCATTGTTTAAATGCCACAGCCTGTCTGAGTATTGTTGCTGACCATGTCCATCCCTTTATGACCACAGTGTACCCATTTTCTAATGGCTACTTCCAGCAGGAGAATGTGGCATGTAAGAAAGCTCACATCTCAAACTGGTTTCTTCAACATGACAGAGTTCACTGTACTCAAATGGCCTCCACAGTCACCAGGTCTCAATCCCATCGAGCACTTTTGGGATGTGGTGGAACGGGAGATTTTCATCATTCAATTCTCACATCATCATGCGTTATGCAATAATGTCAGTATTGACCAAACCTTTGAAGAAGTTTTCCAGCACATTGTTGGATCTATGCCACAAAGAATTAAGGCAGTTCTGAAGGCAAAACAGAGTCCAACCCAGTACTAGCTAGGTGTAGCTATCATAGTGACTGGTGAGTGTATATTGGATGCTACTTTACTTAGTCAAATACAACCAGGTTGTCTCTAATATTTGCACATATGATAGTATTTATGCTTTCTTCATAGTATATGTAACAAATGAATCAGACAATGGAATGCCATTCTCACTTTCTTCATTGTCAATAATTACATATTGCTAATTCTTTAAAAAAATATTAGAAATTACATTAAAAAAATCTTAAAAATTACATAAAAAATCTTAGAAATTGTAATTGTCTTGCTGAAGTACAGGACAGCACTTGATTGTCTTGGCAAGCTCACTTGTTTGAAATGGCAAAATGTGCTAAATATCTCTATTGAAAATCAAAATGTGCTAAATATCTCTGTATTGAAAATATGGTGATTGAAAGAAACATTCAACAGCATTGTAACAACATGTAATTGTATCAGAATATGTTGATAGACACCTCAAGATTTACCACAGTGTCCTTCACAGCATTTTCTGACAAGCGATTCCCCGAAGGTGTCAACTTCGGGACATACTCCCGACTTGAATGGTGCAATTTATGTTCTGTTGTTCAAATATAAAATACACATTTGTTCAAATATTGTTTGTTGTTTTACACAAACTCAAGATACCAGTTGAGAACCACTGGTATAGATCATCAGTATTTAGTCCGACTACTTCACTAATATTTTGTGTGTATTACAATGCCTGGAGTACTTATGTCCATATTTAATCTGCAGTTTGCTTGAGTTTAAAACCGAAGGCTTGACTCAATTTAATTGACATATCCCAGTGTTATAATTAGGAGCGGCTTCTGAAATGATAACCTAACTTAACAAATTAAAGCCACAGTAGGCAATTACTTCATAGCACACCTCTGCACATCTAAACCAAACAGACTAATCAAATAGTTCTCCATATAACCAGGCCTCCTCATTTGATTCCTCTGTTTGATTATAAATAAATTGGGAGGATTTTGCGATTTCAGACAAGCTCTCCCTCTTCAGGTAGTTAGAGATCCACTCCGAAGCAAAGTTAATGTTCCCCAGTGTCTGTGTTGACTGACAGTGAATACAGGGGGATATAGACAGTGCTAATCTCTTGCATAAATAATGTAAAGTGATGAATATTTTAACGCGACTCATCTATTTCTGTTGCTTCCAGGAAGGTTGTTTATTGAAGGTGATTCTAATTTGAACTCAGAATGTGAAATTGAAGTGAATCATTAGTCTTTGGGTATTTATTTTCACCTCCCTTTGGTCTGTTAATGCCCTTAGAGATACTAATGCTGCAGATGCTGGATGGAAAGAAAAAAAACTGTATTAACAATTAGTGTTCTGATTAGACTTGAGACAAAATGCAGACCTGATGAGTCTGTCTTTTTTTGTAGGAGATGCAAAATATTGAGAGAGGATAGTCATGTATGTGTAGTCGTAGCGTCACACTGTTATTTTCCAGTTAACATAATCTGTGCATATGTTCATTTACTAAATATTTGTGAAAAACGACAGGCATTATGACCAGAGTCGTGTGGTCTCTGAAACTCCAGAACATGCGCTGCAGGATGTTGGATCCATTTATGTAAAGTGTGTGTTTATTATTTGGAAGAAAAAGGAAAATGTGAAATGGTAATATTTGTGTTGTTTCGTTTTTAGAAGGGAAGCGTTTACTAAGCTAAAAGGTATATTTTGGCTTGTGGCGTCCGTTACTAAGGTGCTCTGAATGGGATACGAGGGGCAGGGAGAGACTGGAAAGGTAACGCAGTTGTCCACTGTAAGTAAACCCCAGCCGATTGATTTTGGATTTCAAATAATTGGTTTTCATGTCTCTTTTTGATGAATGTGTAGTGTTTTAATTATCTGTAAAGGCCTACTTTATTTTCGGTGTGATTGTGCTATAATTTACATTGTAGTCATTTAGCAGACGCTCTTATCCAGAGTGACTTACAGTAATTACAGGGACCTTCTCCCAGGAGCAATTTAGGGTGAAGTGCCTTGCCCAAACTGCTGAGCCATCTGACCCCCAATAATGTTGTATGTTGTTTAGAATAAACATTGCTATTCTGGATTAATCCAATCATCACATGCAATTGTGAGTAGACTAACCTGAAGACAGAACTCATTATACAGGAATGAGGTTCACTTAGTGTCATTTTAAGAGATGAATCAAAATAAATTATCCAGTATACATTCATGAACAGGAGAAAAAGTCATACTTATCCATCTTTTCCAAAGGTTTTCCAATAATTTGTAATTTATTAACTTTGAAGTGCTAATAAATAAAAACATTTTAATGTTTTGTACATTATCGTTAATCGTCCGGACATTAGGAAATTATTAGATTATTAATTTCAAGCACCCCTAATTCACAGTGGACAGTTGAAACTCAAACCTTTAAAGGATGGGTTTATGGTCTTCCTCAGCAGGGCTCGACAATATCGATGGCCCGATGGCCCGGGGCCAGTAAAAAGTAACTTTGGGACAGTTAGACTAGCAACTCACTGTCCCGATCGGGCCACTGCAAAGGAATGATTGAAGAAAAATATCGCATTGTAAAACTTAACATCCTGCATACGTTTTGCTATTTGCTACATGGGTAAATATATTTGCATCTCGCGCACTGTTGGCCAATCAAGAGTTGAGTAGTGACTGTCAAATTACAACTGGCGCGAGACACTGAAGATTCAGCAGCAAAGGAGAGCTACGAGCTCAAACGAAAGCAAACTTTTTTACCTCTGGGAAAAAAGAATTTACCTGGGTTGACTTTGATGTAACTAAAATGCACTGTATCGTCTGTCGTATATATTCCGTCTAAAGGAGACAAAAGTGGATCTTTTTACACAGGCACCAACAATTTTCGAAAACAATCCCTGATCGTCCATGTTAGTAGACAGCGCCTGGTTTGCGTGACAGCTAAGCTGGTCTTTGACGATCCATCTTCCGGGCCGTTGACCATGCTGGTTATGAATTTGAATGCAGATGCCCATAGTGTGATTGCACGACTTATAACAACCGCATATCACGTAATTAAGACGGACCAGCCGTTCGCCTTGTTCCCCCGGGCTATTGACTGGAGTCAAGCCAGCCGCCACCCTGGAAATGAGAGTCAAGCCAGCCGCCACGCTATTTTCTGATGCGCGTACACGTTCAATATTACCGCTGGTGTGTGCACTGACACGTCCCGTGTTTCATTGTGCAATTTCAGAATAAAGAACCTTTCAAATACAATAAAACGATATACTCTACTCAAAAATTGATTACAACAAAACTCTCTGTTTCCAATCACTCCTTTCACTTCAGTTACACTAACCACCATCCCTGGTAGCTTGACAAAAAGTTTCAGAAACATTCATTGTGGAGTTTCAGAATAAAAGCCCTTTGAAATACCACACACTAACACTGTATTCATGACTTGATTCAGAGTCGGCGCCAGAGCAGATCTACTGGAGGGGCATTGGGTCATCAGCGGGGGGGCACTGCCATTTCAGAAATATTTTAATGCAGTGGCGACATAGTCCAATACCAGAGTATGTGAGCCAAAATGAGCATTTGAAAATCCTAGCTCACTGAGCAATTGTTGCGCTCCGCTCCACCACTCCACACCTTTTTCAACCG
>JACXGM010015942.1:0-15406 GCA_016801145.1 Umbra pygmaea
CCTCTCTGTCCTTCTGTGTCTGCCTGCCTGCCTCTCTGTCCTTCTGTGTCTGCCTGCCTGCCTCTCTGTCCTTCTGTGTCTGCCTGCCTGCCTCTCTGTCCTTCTGAGTCTGCCTGCCAGCCTCTCTGTCCTTCTGTGTCTGCCTGCCTCCCTCTCTGTCCGTCTGTGTCTGCCTGCCTCTCCACGTGCTTGTGGCTGAAAGTCTGTGTGTATGTATGTGCCTGTGCAAACGTGCCTGTGCAAACGTGCCTGTGCAAACGTGCCTGTGCAAACGTGCCTGTGCAAACGTGCCTTTGCAAACGTGCCTGTGCAAACGTGCCTGTGCAAACGTGCCTGTGCAAACGTGCCTGTGCAAACGTGCCTGTGCAAACGTGCCTGTGCCTCTCAGGGTGTTCATGTGTCCATCACTAAGAGCTGGACATCCTAACAGACAGGAGGACCTGGTTCATAATGTCTTTGTGCCGCTGGTCAGTATGTGAATGGGAGGTGTCTCTGTCATGTTAGCACCTTCCTGACACAGGTTGTCACTGGAAGTCTCAATCACGTACTTTGTTAACTGCAAATCCATACTCACTCTATAAACCTCCAGTCATGCTAGCTGTACTGGCAGCACAACACTTCAACATCTCCTTTGGGGGGGGGGGGGACAGTAACGTACAGCGGGATATGGGCTATAGGGGGGTTATGACAGGAGATACTTCAGACAGGTGATGACTGGGGACTCACTGTGATCTTGGTAGCTTTGTTCAGCACATTGACCCACTCTACTAGATCCTGCTGGTCATTAGCCTGGAGATAGAACTTCCTCATGCCAGCGTTGATGACTGGTGGGGCAGAGAGACAGAAGATACAGTGTGCAAGAGAGAGAAAAGGAGACAGAGGACAGAATGTGTAGGAGAGAGAGAGAGATTTGCGGTCAGTTTTCAAAAAGGGAACTGGAGCAATTCTGTCAGCTATGCATAATTGAACCGTGCTAATGGGCTATTTCTATTTCTGATAACTAACCTTACAGAACATGGTGCTGGAAACAGTGTTTGGCTCAATCCCAGGTTCAGAATCCCAACAAACCCTTTTTTCTACATAAGGAATAGGGCCATTTAGAAGACAACCTTTGTCTGGGAGGGTAATGGTTTCAATCACTAATGGATGCAGTTTTCCACACTCAGTTTCTCCATCAGTCTTAATGTTTCACCAGAGCTCACACACAGACACATACAATTTTGTGATTCTATTCTTGTGAGTACCAAAAAAATTACAAAAATATTGCCTAACCAAAATAAGTTCCTAAAGGTAACCTAGCCTTAATGGCAAACCCATTATACCTAAAATTTAACATAGCCTTAATCCCAAACCCAAGCTCAGCTCGAGACGAGACACAATTGTAGTATGTAAACTTGCAGGTCTTTCTTGAATTTCATGCAACCTCAGGAGGTAGTGCACAAGAAGATTTCAAAAGATCCCCCCCAGGGCATGGCAAACAGCCCAGGAGAAATATGTATTGCTGGGATATTCTTCACGTGTAAGTCAATGGCCTGGTCTGGTTTCTGAGTGAAGTGCTTAGGCACCCAGCTCAAGACGTCTTAAAAGACGCAAAAATCTTGCTAAAATCTTTTGGAATGTAAACGCAGCCTAAACCTAAACCTAGCCTTAATGCCTGACCCATAATGCCCAAACAGTAAACAGTAACCTAAATTCTGAAGCTAGACTTTAGTATATAATTACCCCAAAAACTAACCTAAAGTGGAAATTTACTTTGTCCTTGTGGGGCCACTGTTTTTTCATGTTTACTTGATTACTATTCTTGTGAGGGCTTCCAGGTACGTTAAACTCAGTGAGGGCTGAGGCAGATACTTGGAAAGTCAGGTACAGACACAGCCACAACATCAGCTATTGTAGGTCTGAGTAGATCAATGAGAAGGTTAGGGAGTAATCCCAACGCACTCCTGGCCCACGCAAATAACACGGCTAAAAATATCACAGAGGTTTAGAGAAGGGGGTTCCGATTGGGACGCCAGCATCCTGACAAGCAGGAAAGCAGGAGGCCCTCCTCACCCGCGTCCCGACCCCAACACCAGCTTGGTCTGACGGCACGGTTGGGTTTAGCGGTCAGTGGCGGGTCATACTACCCCTTCCTTCAATTGAGTGTGGGGGAGATGTGCTACTAACTTGGGTGCTGAGGGACAAAGGGCCTGTAGAAACAACAGCACGTCCTACAGGAAAACATCCCAGCCATGGAGGCTGTTGTTGTGAAGGGGGGCAGGAGACCAGATCATTTACTGGGTCCTGTCAGCTTACATACTGTAAAGACCATACGGGGGACCTGAGTGATCAAACTACACTTCTTAGTCCAATTAGGATGAAACAGCCCTGAGAAAAGGACCGTGAAAACACTAAGTACTGTTTGTGTGTAGAGCGACACTTTAAGTGGACTGGATTTCTTGTTCGAATCCCCTCAGGAGGAGTTGACAAAGCTGCCTACAGTGTGTATCCGCTCTCCTTCCCTGATGAACAATAGCTTAAGGTCAGGGGTCTCCTCGGTACAAGCCCACTTTCATTCAACAGCCCACCCACCCCCGTCAGGCAGCTCAAGAGATTTTGAAGTGACAGACTCCAGCATTCAGAGGCAACTGGATTCTCACACCAGGAATGAAAATGTCTAAGGCCGAGCGAGGTCTGTGTCGTGGGAGAGTAGCGTAGTCATAAGGAGTGACTTGAGTAGTATTGCATTCTGACGACTCTGTTCAGCAATGTAATGCGATAACTGTGCATGTATCGGTATACATGTAATAAGCCTTGATAGCACAGTTATTAGCAGCAATATTTTTGCACAAACTCTCCTCATGTAAACAATGGAGATAGTGGCACACAATCTGACTTTACACAGAGATAACAGCGCACACTCGGACGCCAGATGCCAAAATCTTCGGTTTCACCATCCACACGACAACACTGTAACCGGAGTTTCTAAAAAACTTCATCCTAGCCAGAGTTTTCAAAAAGCTTGGTTTCAGTGACCTGATACAGCGTTTTCGTGTGGACGAATGGCATAAACGCATAAAAAAAATTGAGGTTTTGAAAATACCTGTGTTCGTGTGGACGGGGCCTTATAAACAATAGTGGATACATTAGCCAAGATCATTACCTAAGATGGAGCCACGCGTGCTTATTATTAAAAAAATAAAACTAGAATCACAATTCTCCAGTAGAGTTGAAATTGCGAAATACGAAATCGCTTTTCTCATTGCTATTTTCATGTAGCCTAATATTTGTAAAATTATAGGTGCTTAATATATTAGAATTATCAAGGAAACGCGCACATAAGTACAGGACCAAACAAACATTTGCCACTGAATGTCTGCTTCTTTAACATCGCTCACCCGTCTGTTTTGTCCCAGGTGACATAGCAAGAAGGCTGCAAGTTATTATGGTAGTCAATGCATACTGTGGCGTCGCATACATTTATAATAATCCTTTGGGAGGAAAGACAAATGTCTGCAGTTTGCAACACTTCAGGGTGAACAAAATAATAGAAGTTCTGACACACTAATGTTAATAAATATACCTTAAATGGAATACGGAATAACCTATTTATATTTTGTTCAACAAATTACAATGATAGTTGTATTGCTATAATTGTGTACAGATTATAATAAAACAATCAAATATCTTAACAGAATATTATATGATTAGGTCACTATTCCTGTTGGGAGAAAGTCAATTAAAAACCTACATTCTCATTTTACACAAAACGTCTGCAATGTTTAGTGCAAACACAATACTCTTGCATTCGCTTTCACAAACGTGTTTCTCTCATTACTACTATAGGGAAGAACGTAAACTATTGACATTTAAAGAATATTACACATTCTTGACCTGAAATATAAATTATGTTCTTCTGAATATGTAGGAGCATTTATTTTTGTTTATTTGGTATTCCTCTTGAAAGACTTTAATTACTTAATTCATTTTGGTGTTAGCTAAAATGTAGAATTCACATTATTCCTAAATTATTTTTTATTCCAAAATTCAGATTTTTCTATAGAGATATTTTGTGTTAAAATGTGTAAAACCAGTTGAGACTGGGCTATTTCTTGTTGTGCATACTGTTTGTTTCGAAGAGACTATTGTATAAAATTGACATTTTAATTATAAACCTTTTCTGTATTTAAAATGAATTTGTATTGTAATTCTATTAATAGTCTAAAAAATACTCTTAATCAATAAATTTGTCATTAGATCAATCGATTATTTGAAAAAATTATTGTTAGATTAATCGTTACAAAATAATTGTTAGTTGGATCTCTAATATTCATCCCAAAGTTGTAGGACTTACCAAAGCAGAACTCCGCCTTTGGTCGCAGCTTGGTAGCATCACTCACCTGTCAAGACATTGACATAGAGAGAAAACAGATCTTTACATCCAAAAACTGTGTGTGGTTGGCCATGTCTGTGTCTGTCAGACAGGACATAATCCAACAATGTTATTGGACAGCTGGACTGACCTTGGAGATGTACGTGAGTTTGATTGAGCCAAGATTTTCTGCTCCTTTGGGCAGGTTCTAAACAGATGCACAGACAGGCAGCCAATTTACACAAATTCTGAGATTTCAAACCTGAAAATAATTTAACAAAATTAAAAAGGTCATAATAACACAGATTGAAAAGCAAACAGAACGAGGCCACTAGAGTAGTTTGAGGAAAAATTTGAGTCTACAGAATCAGTGATGCAGCATGAAATTTTTACCAGTTCTTGGAAAAGGAGATGGAAACAAATCTGAATCAATAATTCAGAGCCCGGGGCAGTTTTTTGGGGAGGAAAAAGGAAGTCTTTGTACAAGTATTCTTCACTGAGGTCTCACAAATTGACATGCATAAAAATGGCTTTCAAAGCATTGGGGCGGTCATTATTCAGGGTTAGTAAACACAGGCCATTCTTGAACATTGAAGACTTTTATTATGAAAAGAACAGTATGTACAGATGATAGCGCTTTCCTTTTTTAGGCCTGAACAGTCCTTTTGACGAAAATAAATGGTTCATCCATTGAAGCTTTAAATCCTTATCTGGCCATCAAACCAAAACTGCACACTTGACCATGTATTTATTGATTGGTTAGGAACTACATTAGATTATTGAATGCCAGGGAAAAGCATTTAATAGTGACATTATAACAGGGCATGGCATTTACCTTTTCAAACACTGCGGGACAAAATCATAACTAAAAATGAGCGTGGGTGTGAGAAACCACAAAATTAATTGGATTATTCTATGCATACAGACAGAATACCCTGTACCCTGTGACTATTTTTATTCAAGCTTGTCTCAAAATAACACTTGCCTTTCATACATACAAAGCACTTACTTGACACAATTCTAAAGAATTGTTGGCTGGCTCAGGGATCATACGTAATTTGACAGTTGTAATTTCTCTCTCTTTCCCAGGGATTTCATTTTGTCAGTGAATGTCTCAAGTAAATTGTTAAAAATAGCTCTGCAAGTGTTTTTATGATGGAAACGTCCTGGACAGTGTAAGTGATAGACGTCATTCATTTATTGCATAGTGAAATGTAAAATGTCAGGCAAAAGAGAAGTCATGTTACAAAACTGTAACATGTATAATTCATGTTGTCTAAGTGAAGAAGCTAGAACCTCCTATTCATATTCAGAGGATTCAGAACAGCCGAAGCTACATTGTCTGTTCATAGTCGTGAGGACCCAATGATCGGAAGTTAGTTTTGCTGTACATCTCTGGAATCAATTAAAAGGTAGGCTAGGTAAGTTCCTTTGTATAAATGGCCAAAAAAGCTATAGACATCCTCATTTAGCTTCATTATATCTCTCAAAACAAACTTCTGTTTAGAACTTCTGTTTAGCCATGTTTGGCATGTGTAGGCTAGAAAATGCATAGATTAGCAGCTTAGGCAAATTAAGGAAGACAATTCTAGTCAGCCTTGACCAATAATTGATAGTGTCTATGTATATAGATGGAAAGGAAAGCCTACATGTGGTGTCACCACTGCAGCACTGCTTTCTCAGGTCTATCCAAGGCTGTTCTAAATATATATATTTGAAATATGCCAAACATCAAACACACAAAAAACATACACTACGTATATAGCAAATACTACGCATGCGGCATGTATGTGGACACCAGACCATCACACCCATATGTGCTTGTTAAACATACACTACGTATATAGCAAATACTACGCATGTATGTGGACACCAGACCATCACACCCATATGTGCTTGTTAAATATACACTACGTATATAGCAAATACTACGCATGTATGTGGACACCAGACCATCACACCCATATGTGCTTGTTAAAGATTCATTTCCAAATCCACGGCTATTAATATGGATTGCCCCCCCTTTTTTTGGCTATTACAGCCACCACTCTTCTGGAAAGGCTTTCTAAAAACATTTTGGTGAAACTGTGGGAAATTCAGCCAAAGAGCATTTGTGAAGTCAGTGGAACGAGAAGGCCTGGCTCGCAATCAGTGTTCCAAGTCATCCCAAAGGTGTTCAATGGGGTTGAGGTCGGGGCTCTGCGTAGGCCACTTGAGATCTCCCACACCAAACTCATTGAACCATGTCTTTATGGAACCCGATTTGTGCACAGGGGCACAGTCATGCTGGAACAGAAAAGGCCCCTCCCCAAACTGTTGCCACAAAGTTAGAAGCATCCAATTGTCTAAAATAATCTTTGAATCCTTTAGCATTAAGATTACCCTTCACTGGAACTAAGAAGCCTAACCCTGAAAAACAGCCCCAGATCATTATCCCTCCATCATTAGTAGGGGTGTTCAGATTCTTGTAGCTATATAGCGTATGACAAAGCTAGCCAGCGTTGACTGAGAACCACATGTTCATCTATTTTACTTTTCCATTTTATTTTGTCTTTTTTGTCTCTACAAAGCATTAATGTAAAGCCTTGTTACAAAGCACTAATCTACTGGTGCCCTGTACATGCTGTTGAACAGCTACATTTGATGAAGAGGAAACGTAAAACAATATACCAGAGGAAGTTACTCAAGTCATAAGCAGGTCATTAGCCCTAAACCTAATTGTTTTGATCTGGGAAGGGACTGATGGACACACCACAGAAACATGTGTAATTAGACTCTGCTAACATCATGATATGTAACGTCATCTCCCCAGCGGATGACAAACACATTTCCTTTTGATGGCTGAGAGTGGTCTGACCAGGCCAGACAGATCAATCCAGTGACTTTATGAGATTAGTAGTCCAAACACCAGCAGCTACTAAATCCATCCAACTGCTATTATCCAACTACATTGCACATTGCAAGTGGAATTCTTTGGTATGTTTGAGTTGCTGTTTATTCACATGGATGACATCAGCCTTAATGGAACGCCCTAGACCCCTAAACACCTCAAAGTATGTGTCGATCATGTTTCCGACACGACTGTCACTACATACACCTTCTCAGTGCGTTCGGTAATTCCCAAATCGGCCACCATAAGTTTTCCAAAAAACTGCGTTTATGTCACTGCAACAATTTTGAAAATACAAAATGTTACTTTTGAAGTGAGCTTTCAATCAAGTTCATAGAAGAATAAAACGAGACAAATAAATATTAGGAAGTCACACAAATGCATCTAGATGTATTTTTAAAAATGTTGCAGTGACATAACCACAGGTTTTTAGAAAACATACAGTGGCAGAGTTGGGAATGCCCGAACGCCCTGAAAAGGGGTTTTTAGTAAATTCCTTGTTGGGAACATGACCGTAGAGCTGGGCGATATGGAAAAAAAATAATTTCACGATATTGTTGAACAAATACCTCAATATCGATATTGCAGCGATATTGTAGGGTTGACAATTGGTGCTTACAAAAAAATATTTACACAATGAGATTTTTGATAAATAATCATCATTGATGTGTATATAATAAATAAGTGGGGTAAAGGCAAATAATAGAAAAGCTAGAACAGTCTGGTAAATTCAGAAAATGATATCACTTTACTGTAATCCAGCCTTTAAAACCAGGAAAAGATAACACTTCTGTCATATCACAATATTACGATATCCAAAATCAGTTAATCAGTATAATATTAATCAGTATAATATTATGATATCGATAAAATATCGATATATTTCCCAGCTGTACATGACCGGCACAACGATTTTGAGGTGTTTAGGGGTCTGGAGTTTTCCTTTAATGCATGTGATAACTAGTACACAGCCATCACTGAATGATGACTGTTGAAAGTAGCGAGAGCACCATATGCCTCGTCTCCATTGTAAGGCCACCTAGGCTATACTAGACGGTTCTAGGTAGGCTTCAAACCAGGTGTGGGGGGTTGGTATGTCTCCACTGCCTTCAGTGGAATGTGGGCTCTGATGTCTTTCGCTGGAAAAACATTTCTATTATGTTTTTTACGATTTAAGACGGCGTCAGAAGATGACGCGCATCTAGAGCAACCTGTGACTGCAAACCGCGAAGCACTGTAGTAAAAAAATCACGTAGAGCCAGAAGGGTGCATTTACAAAATGCAAGACGTAGTTGATTTCGAGTCACTTACATATGGTTTGTGTTTACTTTTTAAACTTCTCGTGAAGTCCAGGCAAAAAGTATTAAATAGGAATCGCAGAGAAAGACTGATCCTGCAATGCCGGCTGCATAGGCAACGCATGCAAAGACGTTCCGCTAATTATTACTTTCCGTAATAACTACCTACACCGTTTGTACTTTAAATATGGCGCCAGTTGAAACCACACACCAAAACACTAGTGTGACATCACGTCTATGTTTTCATCTAGACCAATCAGCTATTTTGCCGAACTGGAACCAGGGATAAGACCGCCCAACGTTGCTGCCGGCACGTGCTACCAAACGAGGCTGTCAGCCTGCTAAACAATGGCGAAAAGTTCGAGTTCCAGAATTCAGAAGGGTAATGGAGACACATCTATAACCAGGCGGAACGGTGAATTTCACCGTTCTACATGGTAATGGAGACAAGGCATAACATCACCCCTGAAGAACTCCACCTTCCAGGGTTTCAGTGTGGGTTCTCCTACCTGTGAGTTCTCCATGACGTGTGTGATGTGTGTGGGTTCTCCTACCTGCGAGTTCTCCATGATGTGTGTGATGTGTGTAGGTTCTCCTACCTGTGGGTTATCCATGTACCACACCAGGTTGCCCTCCTTGGTGTCCAGGATGAAGTAGCGACGTAGGAACTTGCCACTGTTCTCATTCTCCTCAATGTCCAGGAACCCACAGATCCGGTTCTGCCGATCGACGTAAGGCATCTCCCCACATCAGCCTGCTCATCACACTGCTGCTCCAGAGACCAAGAGGGATGGAGGAGAGAGGAAGACAAGAGGAAAAGGGTGAGACAAACACACAAGTCCGAGAGAGTGTCAAAGTGAAAGAACAATCAGAAGAATTCCAGCTAAAAATACAAAGAAGCAATAAGAGTATTGTACAGATTTAACTACACCATTCACACTTCATAGAAAGGTCAGGCAGTCCTTCTGACCCCCCATTCTCAGGGCAGGTAACATTCAGTGATCTTCTCAGTTTTCTCAATCAGGAAGGTTAAACGATGGTACAAAGTCTCCATGTAGAGCCTGTCCTCCTCAGATAAGAAGAGATTAACAAGCACGTCTGCTGGTGTTCTCCATGGAGTGTTGAAGCATTGGCTTAAAAGCAACACCAAAGTACCCAATGTTTGAACCAGGGTTGTGAGAGTGAATGTGGCCTAGTATAGCCTAACTATCCTGAGCCTTCAGACATCAAAGGGCTCAGGCCTCAGCCACTCTGTTGTTGAGGGGTTAAATGTGCTGAAATCTCGCTCTTGGCCGTACACGCGCGCATGCACGCGCACAAGCGCACACGCAGGTAAATAAACCAACGGCCCGTGTTTCCACTTCCTGATTCCATCCAAGGGGGAGGATGTGTGAGTGTGGCTAAGGCATCCCCAGTTAGCCTAACAGCAATGTGAGGTGATGGGGACTATAAAGGTTGAGCCTGGAGAGTTGGATGAGCACGCAAACACACGCTTGGCAGACTGAAAGAGTCACATGTATCATGGTTTGGTCAGCCCCTGCAGAATGCTCCGTGGACCAAATTGATGAATTGTCATGTGCAAATCCAGGCTACCGTTTGGATGCTGAAATCTGTAGAGAATGATCAGAAGTACATGTGAGCTGGGAGCTGTGGTTCAACCAGCCTGAAGAGTCCTAAACCTCCCCGACACTCAGGCTGTGAGGCGGTCAGACCCGATCCATTACAGGCCTTATGTCAATGGACTATTCATCTCTGTGTGCCATACATTCAGGCTACATTCTGAACCAGCACTTATTCCTTAGTGAACTACCGGTACTTCTAACCAGGGGCTCTGGTCAAATGTAGTCCTGTATCAACAGCAGAGTGTCAGAGTCTGGTCAGGTACTGCACTGAGCTACTAGAATATGCTATTTTCATATCTGACTTTTGTTCAAGCCTACTGTGGTACATTGAAGATTTCAGTATTTTACCTACAGTGTTTCTGAAATGCAACAACACTTCTACTGGGCTCACAAAAGAAAACACAGTGTGTAATAAAATATCAGTTTTTATTATACCAGCTTCTAGAGTACCGTTGACTGAAAAAGTCAGTATTTATTTATGCAGTAAATTATATTTTAATAATGGGCATAGTAAGATTTGTATTTGATATAACTATTTTCTAAAACAAACCCTTGGGTATTGCCACAAAAACATTTAGTCTGTGCATTTTGATAGCTGGCCAATTTTTCACCAATCAGTTTTGGTGCTGCACAACATGAGTAAAGGCACAGATATCTGAGGGTAATTACCAGAAGCACTTGATATGTATCTCTGGTTTTCCCTGATTATATCAAAGTCACCATAGGGTATTCCATAAGAAATACAGGTTAGAAATCAACTGGCTTAGTCTATTTTGTTACTGTTCATGCACAGACATACAAATGTATTTTGATATTACAGAGTTTAGGTTTCTACTGACAATGTGTCTAAAGATTGCTGTAATGGACGTGTTCAATCATAAATGTTGGTCAAATAATTACTGCATTCCCAGTTAGAAGTAATATGGTATACTGTTCTATTTCGTTTAGTCTTTAAAAAACACCACATGTACCATAATGAAGTAATCTCTGGAAGGATATCTGTCATTCGCTAATTTGAATCTGACTATTATTTTCTATCAGCTGTAATACACTCTAATCAATATACAAATATGACAATGAATATAAATATAACAAAGTCATTAACTGAGAAACATAGGATTTGCTCTTAGTTAACTACAGTAATATTATTTTGCGCAAGCCATCAAAATGTAATGTTCTCTCTTTTCTTCTGTTTACAGTTTTGAATAGGCATCGTACGGTTTGACAAGTTATATGTGTGCATCGATTGTGCGTTGGTGAATGGACATATTAAATTTCTCTGAATGCCTATCTGAAGGAAAGCAGAACGGATAAAGGTTTTGGTCGATAAAGGGAACAGTTCTCTCAGAACAAAAGCAGTGAACCTCTAACCACTATTCTAGACTAATCTCAACTATGTGGAGTTAACTAGTGATTATGTGTCGGTCATAATCGGCGTGCTGAAATGCCGATTAATAACTGTTTTGAAATTACCCTAATTAAAACAGCCAATACGATCAATCGGTCAACCGCTCTACACGAAACAACCCCACCCCCAAGGAGGGTCAGGCTTTAGGGATCATGTACATGCGGAAATCTCATCCGGAAAACTGAGAGAAATATAAAGAGGATAGAAGCTGTGGCTGAGCAGACCTTATTCTGTCGTACTCTGACACCCACACAAAAACTGCACTGTGGCCTTTTGCTGTCAAAGTGAACACAACCATAACCAATGCCTAAAAACACACCCTCCTCCATTATGTTGCATGTTTACATTATGTTGCATGTTTACATTATGTTGCATGTTTACATTATGTTGTCCCTGACAGTCTATGGGACATGGAATAGCAGTAAATTAAAAGGTGTAATCTATACCAAAAGTCTAGTGTCAAACAATTCAACACCGAAGAAGTGAAGAGTATACCTCTGCTGAAGTCTATTTCCTCATATTTCATACGTATACATGCTGCTTATTTGTTTGCCAAACATACAATGACTAGGGATAACATAAGGTCAGACTCATTGTGGTTCATTTAAATGCTAACATGCTCTACAAGAGGAAGGATTTAAAAAATAATCTTCTTTACATGGATTTAAAAATCAGCCAACTGACAGTTCTACAACAGCGATCATTCTGGGAATCTACAGTTTGACATGTTGGATGTTGGAAATATTTATTTACTTTCAGACTGCTCAGATAACAAGGTTGTTTTAATAGCTAAGTGATGCTTACTTAGATTCCGACCATATTCCAATGATCAGTTTAATATAAGTTGAAAATCCCAAACCATAAAAGCATGACTACTGAGTTAGAATACTGTCCATTTAAGCTGCCTTCTACACAAACAGTGGTCTTGTGGTTGAAGAGCACAGCATCGACCGTGTTAAAGTAGAAGTGTGGGAGTATCTCACCTCGGCTAAAGTCTAAACCAGTATTTTCTAAAATAAGTCCTAGCAGCACAGCACATTAAACGGCAACCGATTATAATCGGTGAAATAGTGCACACATTTTGACCTCAAAGTCTAGAGGACACATTGGTTTAAAATGAAGACTAATTTCAGTTAGCAAAAGCAGCCATTGTGTCACAATTGACTTCCACACTTTTCTAAATCACACACTCCTAAATCACATGAGCTGACTGAGAATCAGTTCTACCCAAGCCATGAAAATGACTGCAGGTTTTATGGAAGGGAAGAAAAATGTAAAACCAAATATTATTGTAGAGCTGGAAGCTGGGTGAGAAACGAACAGGAGAGATCTGAAGACCCTAAAATTGCTCTTCATAACACTGTAGACCTTCATTACAACACAGTCTGTGGTAATGAGGCATTTGGTCATGATGATATACATTTAGTTTTATCTAAAACAAAAAAGAAAGCCCTCTGAGGGCCCACTAAGTGCCTATTTAAAAGGAGTTAGTGAGCTAATATCGTTGTCATCTTGCTGATAATTGGCCAACAGATACCAAAACTGCAGCATGTGCAAATTAAACCAAAGCAAGGTTCTGTCATACCTTGTTAAGAGAGTGCTTAAAGAATAAGAAAATAAGCCGCTCCCATTAGGTTACCTATCAAAATTAGCCCCATGCTAACCTCACCAGCTGGTACTGACTACATCTGGTATGGCATTTCTCAGCCAATTAAAAATATCAGTGTATGCACTCTCATGAACGCATCCATGACAGAATATTTCATCTTAATTAACTTGTGTTTTTCACCAAATGTAATATAACGGTTATTAGCCACATGCGATATCACTGTTATTCACCACATGTGATATCACTGTTGAGTGACATACTATGGCACTTTGATCAGAAACTCTTTTGAACTATTATGTTGAGTTTGAAGCCCCCTTGACCCTAGCTTTTATTGTTGAGGGAAAAATCTCTTCACTGCTGGTCCTTAAAGCTCTATTCAAATGACACACACGTAAAAGAGCCTACAACAAACCTAAATATTGGGATTTTCTGAGATTGAAAAACAGGACAGATTTTAAATAAACAGTATTTTTAAAAAGCTGCTTCTACATTATATTCACCATTGTATACACATATTTCTATGTTAATTTAAATCAAACTGTAGGATGTACTTCACAGGCTTTGGGATAACTTCATAGGCCCTTTTTCAAAAAAGGGTAATTTTAACTAAATAGAATAAAAGGTCAGTAGTAACCGGTAAATGGTTGTCCTTACACTCTGTGGTTATTAAAAATCCCATAGCACTTATCATATGACTAGGGGTGTCAATCATGTTGTCACAGATAAATTCCCAACCATGCCTCAATTCAATCATGGCCACCCCCTCATACATAATTGGCATTATATAACTACTCACCTCTCTACCAGATAGCTGATGTGTGGTGAGCACTCTGGCGCAAAATGGCTGCCGTGCATCACCCAAGTGGGTGCTACACATTGGTGGTGGATGAGATGGGCTTTCCCCCTCATTAAGTAAAGCACTTTAGGTTCCTTAAAAAACTGCTACACAAGTTGAATTAATTAAGTACAATATAATATATACACTGATTAGCCATAACATTATGAACACCTGCCTAATATTGTGTAGGTCTCCCTTTTGCCACCAAAACAGCAGCCCCATACACAAAAACTGTGATGCACTGTGTTTTGACACCTAACAGAATCAGCATGAACATTTTCAGCAATTTGAGCAACAGTAGCTCGTCTGTTGGATCGGACCACACGGGCCAGCCTTCACTGCCCACGTGCATCAGTGAGCCTTGGCCACACGACCCTGTCATCGGTTCACCACTTTTCCTTCCTTGGACCACTTATGATAAGTGCTGACCACTGCAGACTGGTAACAACCCACTAGAGCTGCAGTGTTGGAGATGCTCTGACTCAGTCGTCTAGCCATCACAATTTGTCCCTTGTCAAAGTTGCTCAAATCCTTATGCTTGCCCATTTTCTGGTTTCTAACTTCGAGGACAAAATGTTCACTTGCTGCCTAAAAAGAAAAAAGTGTAAGCATAAGAATCTGAGCGACTTTGACAATGGCCAAATTGTGACGGCTAGACAGCTGGGTCAGAGCATCTTCAAAACTGCAGTTCTTGTGGGGTGTTCCCAGTCTGTATTGTTAAGTAGCTATTAAAACAGGTCCAAGGAAGAAAAAGTGGTGAACCGGCGACAGCGTCATGGGCGGCCAAGGCTCATTGATGCACATGGGGAGCAAAGGCTGGCCTGTGTGGACCAATCCAACTGACGAGCTACTGTAGCTCAAATTGCTGACAAAGTTTACGCTGGTTGTTCTGATAGAAAGGTGTCAGAACACAGTGCATCACAGTTTATTGCATATGGGGCTGCTGTTTTGGCAACAGAAGGGGGACTTATTTGTAGGTATATGTATTATTAAAAACCAAGTAATTACATCTTAATACCCAGGTTTTCTGCACTCCTTGATACACCATGCCTAAGAACTGTTGTTAGCTGTGGTATATTGGCCATATACCACACCACCTCATGCCTTATTGCTTAGATATATGACGTGTGTGATATCACAACTTTTTTCTCCCTCATTCTCACATCATATGCAGGCACTCTAACCTACTGTTTTATAGGCCATTTAGTCCAAAGGAACACAATTTGATGTGCTTCGTTATAAATAAATATAATCCTGAAAACTACATGTATAATAACACTTACATTTATCTAACTGCATCCGTCATCTGTTTATAAAAGCAATCAAGCCTCTTGGTGGTTTGTGGTGGATTGACAATATAGACTACCATAGCTTTGGTGTTGTATCCAGA
>JACXGM010015943.1:0-20888 GCA_016801145.1 Umbra pygmaea
GGGCATTTTATTCACATTAAGAACGTCAAGTTTGACAGCATCAATTGTAGCAGCAGCACTGTCACTTCACAGAACACACAACACACACACGGCAAACTGATTTTGTAATTTTTTAAGCGTGTAGATTACTTTTTGTTTTGTAGGTTATCATCATGTGGCGAACACAGTAAATTAGACGTGTTTAGAGGCTTCAATCTTCATGAAGTTTCGCGCACAGGCTCACCTTGTTCGGCTGAGACGAGAACGGGGGACGTGGGGGAAGGAGGACGTGGGTGTGCAGCAGCCGCTGAATCTGTGTCTACGAGACATGATAACCCCGTTGACAGCAGAGATGTTAGTTATTATTGTTGGAACGTTGTAAATCATAATTCAGTAATCATTTTACTAAGCTAGGTAGATAAAAGCAGGTCATGTAGCAACAAAAATAAGTACGCTAACTCTGAAAGTTTTGTAATACAGGAATAGGGAAAGATACCTTTCTTATTGAAAAACTGTGTGACATACTAACGACTTCGGCGTTCTCTGTCTTCTCTTTCCTTCTTTTCTTTCAGTTTTTGATGCCCTGACTTTTGATGTGACATGCCTGCGTGTGTCACTGTCTCCACTGCATCATAGCAAAAGCAATAAGCAAGATAAGCTACACTAGCGATCGTAGCTCGAACAGCGCAGACGAATTAGAACCATTGTGAGGGGAGGGGTGTGACTGAAACAGTAAATTAATTATTTGTTTTTTAAATAATAAATCTATGGTCAAAACGGACAAAATACTTTTTTTAGTGCACGAGGGGCCCTAGCACATTTAATGTATGTATAAAAAAGAGAAAAGAAATAACATAAGAAAAGGGGGTCTGCTCTTCTGGGCCCTAAATCAGCCTGGGCCCTTAGAATCGTCCTAACCTTCCACCCCTTTACGGCGCCCATGTTCAGACCCAAACTTATTTATTTTCTTTTCAAATATGAGACCCAATGTGATTGCCTAATCCCTCCCTCCCTCCCAAACACACACACACACACACACACACACACCACACACACACACACACACACACACACACACACACACACACACACACACACACACACACACACACACACACACACACACACACACACACACACACACACACACACACACACACACACACACACACACGACGGACAGAAACACACAGATAATTTGTTTGATGATAAACTGTCATATGAGGGTATTCTCCCACAGCAATCAACTCCAAGAAAGACATTCATGTGAAAAGATTGCCAAATTGGGGTGCTCCACATTGCGTATTGCACATTATATTCAGTGGTTCAAACCTGACCATGGCTTCTCAGACTTTGCTCAGAACCCCCAGCATGAGGCAATCCATATTAGCATAGTGCTGCCCGGGATTTGGTATAGATAAATTGGATTATCTATTTTGCCACAACACCCTCCATTGATTAATTGTGTGCAGATCAGATGCCTGGAAATATAGTTGGTGAGTGTAGCTGACTAAATGCTTCCATGTTTGATGGGCAGTGTGAAAAGAATCGGCCGGCTCGGTGACATATGATTGGATGAACCATGTGAGTGCCCTTCAGCATCCCATATCTGTCCAAGGAGTTGCGGATCTGCCAACAAGGCAGGGTCAGTGTGAATTGGGGGGGTGTCACAAAACAAAACAAAGAAAATTACTAAATATAATGGTCATCATCCCTGGACAAAATCAGCTGCAAACATAGTAAATGCCCCAAGACAGAAAATATGTTGAACAAGGCTAAATAAAATAACAATAAATAAAACAAATGTGTTGAATGTCTAGTTTTTGCCAGTGTACAGAAAAAACAATGTAATTTATTTTCCAATGAAAAATTTGTGTATGAGAAAAAAAAATTAGATTTTTTATTTGACAGGACAGGAGGAAGCAGAAGTCAGGGAGACAGGTAGGGAGAGACAGAGATGATGGGCACAGACAGTTGGCCGAGCCGAGGCTCAAACCCCCTGTCTCCAAGGGACATGGGTGCTGCTGGGTCAGTAGCCTAGACCCCTACATCAACTCTGGCACATGTTTTTTTATGACTTTCCAATATTTAAACATGCAACATGTCAATTTGACCCAGGAACATTACCGCTGTTCCTTACAGTTGAACATAACTTGAGAGTTAAACGGTTATTACATTAGGTTGATCTGTCACATTGTACTATTTGTAAAAAATATCAGATTGCACAACCTTTATGTATGATTCTAATTGCAATAAAAATCAGAAATCAGAAATAAATACTTGTGAAGAAAGTATATATAAATATATAAAATATATCAAAACACAAAACAATTGACAATAAATCAACCCTTTAGTAAATGAAAACAATTCAAGTTGAATAAATAAAAATGTAGGACAATCACATAACCACATAACCACTTTCCCCTTACCCACACACACATTAAGAGCAACATGAGAAAAATAGGAATAAAGTTAATTAGAACCATCTAAAAATAAAAATGTCTTCTTGACTTCTTGGAAGCAAAATCATTTATAACCTCATCATAAGAGTTGGCTGCCTAGCTGATGGGTGATAATAATGACTGCAAGGCCACTCGGATGTTCTTCTGCCATCAATTTTAGCCTGGAGAAGCTCTGCTCTGCCAAGGCCACTGTTACTGGGAGAGTACAGGCTATTCTCAAATCTATCCAAAGATTTGAGTACAATTCACAGAGCTCATTTTGTTAGATGTATGTAAGCAGCTCCATCACTGTCATTTCTGATTTGGGAAGGTCTGGAAGGCTCTCCATATCTACCACCAGCTCTATCGAATCCATGTCAGCAGCTTCTTCACAGGTAACTGTATCACCAAGCAACTAACACTGTTCTCTGAGTATCTGGGGATCCAATTGATGGAAGTTCATAAGAACTCCAAAGTCTTTAACTTCCCCCAGTGACTTGAATGGGTCTTCCAAGGATTGGATGCTGAATCTAGCAGAACGTTGAAGAATTAACCTACTAGGGAGTTTTTCCTAGCCACTGTCCATCACTTTTGTTGCTTGCTCTTGGGGGGTTTGGCCCAGGTGTTTGTTAAAGCACTTTGTGACAAACTGCTTTTGAAAAAAAGGCTTTATAACATAAATTTGATTGATTGATTGAAGAATTCTATTTTTAGTCTCTTCATAGCCTCTGCTGCCTCAGAACCAAATTGCCTTTTTGTGCATTGCAGCATTCAGTTTTGAGCACCACCTCCACATTCATATTATCACACAGCTCGTTTGCGAATATCTGTGCAGCACTGAATCCAGAAATGGGTCAGACATTCTTTGGTTTTGTCTATGAGATGGACCACAAAATCCACCTGCATGTTGTCAGACTGCAAAAGCTTGCTAGTAGTGTTGATTTTTTTAAGAATGTCATACCAGATATATCATATTTAGAATCTAAATTATCCATTTTAAATGACTGGGCCTCAATTCTTACTACATGATCAAACTCAGATTCAGGCAAAAACCACCCACTGTCAAGACTGCAAGACTGAAACCCCTACGCCACATGGACCCCCTTGTAAATATTTATAGGGGCTCGCTGGGGAGACCGGTCTTGCACTACATACTGTATACTCAGTCAAAGTATTAATGTTTACATATTTCATATATACTTAGTCATTATGTATGTCTTCCCATCATCATCATCTGCAAAAGATGCTCATGTGTTTTGCACTATTATCAGTTGCACTGTTAGGCTCAAGTGTTATCTATTACATTGCTACTGCCACTTTTCCATACCATCTGCTCTACCTCTCTAAATTGGACTTCATTTGTACTAACTGTACATATACTTGTTTTATATCTGCATCTTGTCATTTTATTTTATTTTTTGTGTACTTCATGTGTAACTTGCACATTGTGCGCCTTGTCTTGGCCAGGTTGCCATTGCAAATGAAAAAGTGCTCTTAATGTCCCACCTGGATAATATAGGTTAAATAAAATAATAATAATGATAATCATTTACTCTAAATTACTTGAACTATTGATTTACAAATACTGTTCATGTAGATACTGTACATACTGTAAATATAGTCATAATATTACTGTTTACATACTGCATATATATTTAGTTATCCTGTATTATTTTTTACTCTGTGCAATGACAATAAGGTTGAATCTAATCTAATCTAAAAAATAATACCAGTGATTTGCAATGCATCAGGGAAGTGTCACAGTATATATGTTAAATCCACTTTGAAAATACGCTCATAGCACTTTTAGTTATTGAAAAGTGTTCTCCAGGCAGATCTGCCTTGGAGGCAGAAGTCATTTGATTGGTTGAAGGTTAGGGTTAAGGTTAGGTGTACGGTTAGATATGATTAAAAACGGAGAAAACTTTGCCCATGTGCACATTTTTGATGTCATGTCATCCTTAGTATTGCCCTACAGATCTGACTTGCAATGTTCACGTTTGTGAGATGCTTCTGCTGTTAACATGCTGACTGGCATTCAAATGGACATATCATGGTTCTCACTGCGGGCAGGGGTGTAGTGGTAAAAAAAGAGGTGGGTAAACTATAAATTCTGTGTACAGGTGGACCACGACGCGGTCACTGGTAAGGTGGGCTACGGCCTACCGGTGTACAGTATGTGTATTCTGATGACATCGCTATAGGCTATCATTTGTTGGTAGCAAGCAGTGGTGTAGTGGTAAATAAAATGGTGGGAAAACTATCAACACTTCACAGCGATCATGTTAAAATGAACAATCATCAATATCAACCAGAACATAATACATTTTTCAACTATCATTTCATTGCTTTTAATACAGGTATATAAATAGGGCATATGGTCCATTTCACACTAAATCGGATGCAGATGCATTTCAATCCACATTAGTTCATTCATCCCAAAAATGTCATCTTTTTATGGTCTTTTTAGCTCAATTGAGCTGCAATGCAAATATGTATAGCAAAATGCTGATGTATATCAGTGTGGATATACAGTAAGGTATGTGATAACAGATAAAAGCACGTACATAACTATCGAATGTAAGCAATACTAACCAATAACAACCAAATCGTTCATGTTCTTGTGGTAATCGTAAACTAGCACACTTGATTCAATAATCAGCTCATCTGCAGAATCAATATAGCACTTCTCTTTGTAAATCAAGGTTTGAAATTATCTTACTTCAATGGGTTAGACAATGATATGAAGCCATGTATTATCAACAAAAAAACGTAATTTGCACAACTAAAGCACTAACCTCTCTCCTCAAGTGGTCTTCCTGAATGGCAGCCTGTCTCAGCAAAAGTTTGTTTTTATTAACCCTGTTTTTCTAATTAGTTAATGTATTTTGAGCTAAATATTGCTAAATATGTGTGGTACAGTAAAGAGTTTTTGCATTGATTAAGCTATGCTGGTTAAAAAGTTACTGACTGACTAGAGCTAGATATACAGCAGACAACTGACTGAAATATGAGCAACTATTTTTTTACCTGTTTCTTTACACTCATTTTTCAAGAGACTGCTTTGTTTGGTATGAGTTTTTCTATTTCTAAAACAGATGCAGGCGTTTGCTGATACAATACTGTAGCTAATACAGACGTTATTAAAAAGTCATGTTTGTTTGGCACATCATCTGCTGCGTCTTTGAGTCACGCGCACTAGCTGGGGAGATGAGAGCTGCTTAACAGAATAGTGCATGAACGCGCTGTAGCTACGCGAGGCACATTCAGTGCTGAGAACTAAATATTAACTGGGTAAACGAAAACTAACTCAATTAAAAGGTGAGTAAACCATATTTCACAAATAAAAAAGTTGGTGAGCGGCATTTACTCTACCTGCGTTCATCCTCCACTACACCGTGATTCTGGGGGCGGGGCGCTGTGTCGTGACGACATATAATTCCGAATACCTTATGCAGCGCAATATGGATAGACTTCATTTTAGGTTTAACCTATGAAACTAATAATGAACAATATGAAACTAAAACGGCATAAGCTTAATTTAGAATGGCTTAGGAACGATAGGCTATTAAAAGTTTGATAAACGCAATTTAGAGGTGAATAAACGCATTTAGAGGTGGATAAGCGCACTTTGGAGGTGGATAAACACACTTTGGAGGTGGGTAAACGCTATTTCCGAATTTCGGGAGGTGCGTAAATTGCATTTACGTGCGTTTAGCCTCCACTACATCCCTGACTGCGGGCCTTTGTTACATTTCCTGTGTTGTTGAGTTACAATTGATTAATGGTGTTGGTTAGCTTCTGATACAGGACTGTATGTCATCGAAACTTCTGGTTGGTCCCTTCTTTCACATTATTTTTACATCAAGCTGGGTTATGCTGCTGTGTATTCCCTGAGACAGGTATCTGGTTTGCTTGGCTAGCTTTACTAGCTTCGCAGTTTAGTTGAAGTTACTTTGAAATGTAATGCTGTTTTCATTGTTTCTGTTGAGGGGGATATCTCTCCTCTGCGTTCCTGGGCAGTGCCTTGCCTTCTGTTCTTATTTCTTATTTATAACACCCGTTGCAGTTATTACATGTTAGACTAATCCGATTATTTGATCGGCTTGCAAAACTTTTGGATGATCGGCACTGTTTTGCTTGTGATTTTTCAGATGTTACTCCATCTGCTGGTTTTGGGGGATTTGTCAAACACAAGTGGTTTTCCTAGACTGATCCCACAGGATTCCGTGAAATGAACGCGGACCCTTAAAAAACTATTTGCCATGGTTATGTATGTAGGTAACCTGACACCCCTTCTTTGAAAGCTCAGGACTGAGTCTACACTATTACTTAGTTACCTATGCTCATTCGCAATAACTCTTGAACGGTTGGGAGCTTTGAAGGCAAGTGTCAGGTTACAGCCGATCAATGTTGTGAAAGTGTTTTATGGACATAACCACGGGAAATCGTTATTTTGGTGGAAAAAATATGTTTTGGATTATTGCATTGTATGCCTTCGACAATTGACTAGTGTGGACTTCACTGGAAAATGGTAAATAAACAGAGGTATGTACACTGACTTATGTGTTCAAATTCGCTGTGTTCACCATAAGGGATCATTGCACATGGATATCCACTAGTAATGACATTGCGAACATGTTTAGAGGCTCAAAGCACGTTTTTAACTTGCCCCGTAAATGCTTAATGGTTGTATACTGGAGCAAAAGGTAAACATGATTTTTGTTCAGTTAGCCCAAAGTGCAATAAAAAATGTTTTTTTTTAAAGCTGAAGTAATTTCCTGGTTTTATTTATTAGTAAGAATAGGTATAACTCAATGTTTAAACAAATAGCAAAAGCGGAATAATCGTTCAAAGCCTACTGTTTAATCGTTGAAAAAAGTGGATGATTAGTTGACTAATCGTTCTAATAATCGTTAGATTAGTCGATTATCAAAATAATTGTTTGTTGCAGCCCTACTTCAGATATGCAAACAACAGAGCTACATTTTGAAATTGTCCGGAATTCTCCTTTAAGATCTGTGATCTATTGATGCCGAGGTAGACCAAGAAAGATTTCAGCCAAAACTGCCAGAAGAATTGTTTGAGATACAAATAAAAACCCACAGGTAACCTTGGGAAAAAAACTGTGTGGTTGTTTCAAGGAGTACAATATGTTGATACTTGTACAAAAATGAGCTGCATGGTCGACTTGCCAGAAAGAAGCCTTTACTGTACCAGTGCCAGAAAAGCCTGGCTACAATATGCCCGACAACACCTTGACATGCCTCACAGCTTTTGGCACAGTGTAATTTGGATTGATAAGACCAAAATAGAGCTCTACGGTCACAAACATAAGCGCTATGTTTGGAGAGAGGTCAACCTGAGGCCTATAGTGAAACGAATACCATCCCCACTGTGAAGACTGGTAGTGGCTCACTGATGTTTTGGGGGGGGGGTGTTAGCTCTAAAGGCATGGGGAACCTTGTGAAAATCAGTGGCAAGATGAATGCAGCATGTTATTGGACAATACTGGCAGACAATTTGCATTCTTCTGCACAAAAGCTGCGCATGGGACTCCAGCACGACAATGACCCAAACTTGTGGTTCATGCAAGACGACTAAAGACTTTTCATGACTTGGAGGCATTTTGCCAAGACAAATGGGCAGCTACATTATACTACCTCCAAGACTTCAGGGCCTCATTGACAACTATCAGAAATGACTGCACACTGTCATTGAGCTAAAGTGGGCAATACACATTATTGAGAACTAAGGGTATGCAGACTTTTGTCATTTAATTATTTTGTTGTTGACATGTTTTGTTTTATGATTGTGCCATTCTGTTATGACCTACAGTTGAAAATAAATCCCATGAAAAAATAAAAACAAATTGTTTTGCCTTGCGTTTGCCATACTGTCCCAACTTTGTGGAATTGGTGTGTATCACACTCGAAAAACTTGAAGACAATGAGCAACAAAAAACTAACAAATCAAGTGACTGATGGGTATTAATGAATGAAGTGGAATCAGCGGTAATCATCCCCCTGGGATCCAAACATCTTCCCGTGGCTATGGCAATGTCCTTTTTATATTAGGGGAGATTCATGATGAAAAAATATTTTTTCAATTTTCATAGTTCATATTTTTATAAATAACAAAAGTCTCAACGCTCATAAGGCTATGGGTCCAGACGGAATACATGGGCACATTTTCAAAGCCTGTGCAGGCCAACTAGCAGGTGTACTCCCAGACTTCTACAACCTCTTGCTTTTCCTGTCCGGAATCAATACCTGCTCCAAGAAGACGACCATTGTTTCAGTCTCCAAGTATCCCGAAGTAACCTGACAAAATGACTACCACCTTGTTGCATGCACACCAATAATCATGAAGTGTTTGGAAAAATTTCTACACAAAAACGCATCCATCATCTCAGACATCCTAGACAACCTAAATCTTGCATATCATCCCAACCAATCAACAGGTGATGAAAATCGCCCTTCACACTGCGTTCTCCCACCAGGATCATGAACAAGCCTGTGTGAGATGGGGTTAGTCCTGATGGGGTTGCTGGGCATGGAATCCTCTCTGTGCAATCTGATATGGGACTTCCTGTCAGGACAAGTGTTAACAATGGGCAGCAACCCCTTTAAACACATGGACCTTGAACACAGGGCACCCAAGGGTTGCACCCTCAGCCCACTCCTGTACTGCACACACAACTGTGCGGGGATGCACAGCTCCAACACCATCATGAAGTTTGGAGACAACATGATGGTGGTGGGCATGATCACCAATGATGATGAGACCAGACCAGTACAGGGAAGAGTTCAAATACATTTCATCATGGTGCCAAGACAACACCCAGAATATCAGCAAAACAGAGGAGCTGATGTTAGACTACCGAGAAGAGAGCACACCCCTATCATCATCAACGAAGTAAAGGAGGATCATCTTTTTGTGTACTTACTGAAGCCCAATGAGTCTGGTGGAATTTTCTTGTACATTGGTTGCCAAAATGCTTCTGTACACTGCAGACATCCTTTGTTAAATCATCCATAAAGATGAGGGAACCCATTCCAGTTGCAGTCATGCATGCCCATGCCAGGACACTGCCTACACCATGTTTCACAGTTGAGGTTGTATGCTTTGCATCATCTGTAGTTCCTGTAATTTCTCCACCCTTTTGCCTGCCAATCAACTTAATAAAGGTTCACTTTTGTCTTATCTGTCCATAAAACAAACCCTACTGGTTGATTGCTGTACTTTTTAGCAAAATCTTTATATTCAGTATTTGTTGCTGATCAGAGGTTTATATCTTGCATTGTAGACCTTGTAATTATTTTGCCCATGTCTTCTGCTAACAGTAGATTGTGACACTTTCACCCCAGCATCCTGGAGGTTGTTGTGACATCACTGACATTATGTTAGGAATGTTTTTCTCTAGACTTTATGTCATTTACATGTATGCAGTTTATGTAAGCTAAATAACTAATATAGCACTATACAAATGTAGACACCGAAAAACAGGAATACAAAACTTTTAAATGTGCATAGTGTGGCATGTGGCTCAGCCAGACTGAATCACCAGCAAGGTGAAAAGGTTCTTACTCTAATGACTCCTTTGGCATTCCTGTAAATGAGAATGTGTAAGTAAACTTAACTGGTATGTTCACAAATCTAATTATCTGTGTACAAAAGTTCACATCTAGAACAGAAGCACCATACATTCCACAATTAAATTCAACACTCAAATGTTAAATTTAATTCAGACTTACTTGTCAGAGCAAATATGAATATACCCTTGGTATGAATATAACCCTTGGTATCAGTAGGTGAGGGCCATGAAGATGGTGACATTGAAGAGTAAAGTTAGAAGTACCGGTAAGTCATGAGAGTAAAAAACCAATACCATACCATCTGCTTCCCCTATAAGTAGAGACCAAGCTTCGTGGACCACAATTGTCTGTCTGTGTCTGTCACCATGACAATTCTTATGCCACACAACAACACACAAACAATGCATTATTCAGTGCCACAATGAACAGTCCCTCATTTCAGCATGACAGTCATTCATTCAAAGAAGCCAATCGCGGTAGCATCTTACCCTGCCAGTGCCTATCCTGGAGTAGGTATATCAGTATAGAGAGCACATGGAGGACTCGTCAATGTAGATACGCTGAGTTGTGGGGATCCTTTTGAGTACAGCAATGTGCCATCCCTATTGACCAGGTTTCCTCAGCAAAAGAGGAATTTGCAACTCAGTTGAACTCCATGGTTGAATATGAATAACAAGGTGAAAGCCATCTGCAGTAGTAAGAATCCAGTCAGGAAACCCACAGTCAAAGGCCTATGTTGAAGCTCTAAGGATCAGAAGGCATGGTTTAGTCTTCAAGTCTTCAACAGCTGTTTAGGTCCACGTTGAAATTGCAGAGAAATCTACCGGGAGCCTGAGCAAACAAACCCCATGTGAGGTTCACAAGCATGTAAAAGGATGCAAAAAGGCTCTGATAACAATACCATAAACCCATGTGCACCACCGTTGTGCCTCGTTTTTCTCTCTGAACATCTCTGCAATTGCCTCCTTTAACGCTCTATTTCTGTCCTTCTCTCTGAAGCTCACTCATACTTCCACTCCAGTGCCCTCTCTCTCTCCTCCTATTTTCAGCTGTATCTCAGTATTATGCTCAGCCTGTGCCCAGGGGATGCATAACATGTGTTAAGGGTGGGGGTGGGGACTGCTGACTTCATAGGTGGCACGTTCTGCAAGGCAGTGAGGATGGCTGTCACATGTCAGACAATTTCAAAGAGAGGCCATCAAAGTTGTCTCCACACCTACTTCAAAATGTAAACACTTTACATGAGATGGGCAGGTATTCAAACACAAAGTCAAAAAGTAGCTACGCCATATCTGACCAATGATATGTGCATCGCTTTGAATTAATATAATCAGATATGTGTTTGATTTTTGGGTACTTAAAACAAAAAATATAATGCTGTCTTGAAAAAGTTAAATTAGTTCTGGATCTTTCTCAGAATTGAATGACAGTTTAAGCACATTACAAAAACTATTGTCCACATGCATGTAAATATGTTGTATGAATATTTGCTCTTTTGTGCCCCTCAGAAAGGATATAGTCCCAACGAGTTCATTGGAATAGTATAGTTTAATTAAACATACACTTTGTCAGTATGCAGACATTTGACAAAAACACAGAGTGAAAAATACAACTCTGCCCTAGATTATTATTAATAGTATGTCAGAAACTGATGTAAAGAATCAGCTCCTTTATGTTTGTATCCTGTCACATGACTCTCAGATGATATCCTGTCAGACTAAATCAGATTCTCAAACAAATTCAATGTCATAGCTCTTGCAGAACTTAAATGAACAAAACTCTTGAATTGATAATTACAGTGAAGTGTAAAATGTTTCTAGTGAACTTTCAATTAATCAATAAAACTTACACATTTACCAGCACCAACTGATGTGTAGTATCAACATTATATTTGTGTTGTGAAACATACTGCACCATAGCATAAAAGCAGGGCATGTTAACACTACTTCCCTTAGATGTACAGGCACACCTGATTCTTGTTCCCTTATCATCAAGCCCTTGACTATTGAATCACGTGTGCCAATTCAGAGCTACAATGAAAGGTGACTGTGATTGTTTAATTTAGTGAGAATGTACAGGGCTCTCCATGGAAATCCTAAGGAGTGTCAACCTAGAATTGTGTACGATGGCATTTGCGATTGTTAGGGCTGTCAGAAGTGACTCACTGGGCCTAATTAGGATCATGTAGATAAACAGTAAGGGAGACATTTAGAGATGAACAGGGAACAGCAGAGACAGGAAAGAGAGAGAGGGCATGGAGAAGATGAAGTTCAGGATCTAAGTAAAGACAAATTTACTCTTTGGGATTGGTTTGCCCACTATTCTTCCTCATCCTTGTGGTTGTTCTTCTTTCCAGAGAGCACCTTGTTGACAAATGTTTTCTCAGCCACCAGATGCCACATCACCTGAATCATTTTTGTTCTATGAGACTCTTAATCTATGAAAACATGGGTGACAGCTGTTCAGGTAGCTTTTCAAAACAAAGTTTAAAGTGAGCACTAATTTATAAGTGCAAGCTACAGTAAGTACTGTGAGAAATGCTGTTTCAAAAAGGAAGAAAATGTTGTGGGTGCGTGCATGTGTGTGTGTTTGAGAGAGAGAAAGAGACAGTGTTGGGAGGACCAGGAACCCATAGGCTTATGGCGTGACCTACATTGGAGCCTGATGCTCCCAAGGCTGGCAGGGAGGTTGTGTGTGTATGTGTGTACGGTATACGTGTGTGTGTGCGTTGTTCAGTATGTAATGTACTGATGAAATGAAGCTGCATGGCTGCATTCACTGTATGACTAAGAGTCACAGCTGGAACAGGATAAAAAGAAATGAATGTGCACACATTAGCATGGAAAATCAGATGCTGATAAAAGCTAATGCACACAAGTATACTGAGGATAATTAGTACCTGAAGTAACACAAAAACTGTACATTTGATGTAATGGATTGTCAGATCAATACAGGCGATGTGTATGATCGATTTTTCGAACAATTTGAATGGTTCAATTGTGCCATTAGCAACATGGTTTCATAAAAAAGAGCACTATTACACATAGTACTAAAAGCTTTGTGGTATAATGTCCATGGAAATATGTTTGGATGATTTCTTTTTCTAAAAATTTAGGTCAATTCCATAAAGCATCTATATATTAGTAATTTGCAGACACTGTTATTCAGAGTGACATGCAGTAGGGAGTGCATGCATCATCATTATTATACACAAATGATTTGAAATACATAAAAATACACCACCTTTCAATATGCATTCCTTTATTCATTCACTGCCCTTATGTAACCAATGAGTGGAATCAACTCGCCCTAGTTACATGCACTTGTCCCCTGGCCAAATTCCCCTGCATGTCAACAAACAGTTAATACCTTTCAAATGCAGGGAAATACACTTACAATGCATGCTACACTCAATGTATACACAATGTATATCGACAATTACAAATAGCATGAAGATACACAAAGAGAATTAAACCATGAATATGTGAAGATAATATAAGGGTTATTATCTAATGTATGCATCCTTTAACCAAGCTAGATAATCCCAACTGTAATATTTATATTGTAATTTGTGGAATTTGTTCTCAAGGATCATGCAAAAAACCTTTTTTCCAAAATGGTGGGCATTGGAAGAATAAACAAATACAGCATGCTGTAGGATTTTAGGCACCTGCGACTTAGTTGGTAAAAATAGCCTCTGACAGACAGATGGTGACTCTCACTGAAAGCCATGTACACTTGATTACAGGAAATTACCCAGATCCCATCTGTAAACACAGTGCCTAATTTATTCCAAACAGGAAATAGCTTGAGCATCGCCTAAATTCCAAAGTAGTGCACATCAGAATAACTCTCTTGAATTGATAAAACACCACCTTTAAACCACATCATCATGGTACCAATAAATCAAATTGCAGTGTAATTGTGTATACAGAAAGGACAAACAAATGTCTATATGTTACCGCACGTGTCAGTAAAAGATAATGTCAAAAATTGCACACCATACCAGTTAGTACAACCCAAATATTCACAGGTTGGTCTTAAATGGATACCTCTAAAGGTAGATGTCAAATAAAGCAGGATGAATCTCCTCTCCTGCACGAGGCAACGTAAATTGGCATAGCGCTGCCTGGGATTTATGTTAGATAAATCAGATTATCATCCTGCCACGTCGTTCTCCAGCGACTCCTTGTGTCCAGATTGGGCATCTGTGGGTTCAATCGCGGAAGTATAGTCAGTAAACCTAATCATCTAGTGCATGATCTGTCTAAAGGCTTCTGTATGGTACGAAGAGAAATGGTGGCTGGGCGACATGTAGTTTGATAATCCACGTGTGCGCCCTTTGCCATCCCACAGATCTCTCCAAGGAGCTGCGGAGCTGCCGACAAGGCAGGGTTAGTGGGAGTTGGGATGGGAGAAATACAGGTCCTGCTCAAGAAATTAGCATATTGTGATAAAGTTCATTATTTTCCATAATGTAATGATAAAAATGTAACTTTCATATATTTTAGATTCATTGCACACCAACTGAAATATTTCAGGTCATTTATTGTTTTAATACTGATGGTTTTGGCTTACAGCTCATAAAAACCCAAATTTCCTATCTCAAAGAATTAGCATATCATGAAAAGGGTCTCTAAACAAGCTATTAACCTAATCATCTGAATCAACTAATTAACTATAAACACCTGCAAAAGATTCCTGAGGATTTTAAAAACTCCCAGCCTGTTTCATTACTCAAAACCGCATTCATGGGTAAGACTGCCGACCTGACTGCTGTCTAGAAGGCCGTCATTGACACCTTCAAGCAAGAGGGTAAGACACAGAAAGAAATTTCTAAACAAATAGGCTGTTCCCAGAGTGCTGTATAAAGGCACCTCAGTGGGAAGTCTGTGGGAAGGAAAAAGTGTGGCAAAAAACGCTGCACAATGACAAGAGGTGACCGGACCCTGAGGAAGATTGTGGAGAAGGACCGATTCCAGACCTTGGATGACCTGCGGAAGCAGTGGACTGAGTCTGGAGTACAAACATCCAGAGCCACCTTACACAGTCATGTGCAGGAAATGGGCTACAGGTCAAGCCTCTTTTGAACCAGAAACAGTGGCAGAAGCGCCTGACCTGGGCTACAGAGAAGCAGCACAACAAAACAACAACAAATTTTGCATGTCATTTGGAAATCAAGGTGCCAGAGTCTGGAGGAAGACTGGGGAGAAGGAAATGCCAAAATGCCTGAAGTCCAGTGTCAAGTACCCACAGTCAGTAATGGTCCGGGGTGCCATGTCAGCTGCTGGTGTTGGTTCACTGTGTTTAATCAAGGGCAGGGTCAATGCAGCTAGCTATCAGGAGATTTTGGAGCATTTCATGCTTCCATCTACTGTAAAGCTTCATGGAGATGAAGATTTCATTTTTCAGCACGACCTTGCACCTGCTCACAGTGCCAAAACCACTGGTAAATGGTTAACTGACCATGGTATTACTGTGCTCAATTGGCCTGCCAACTCTCCTGACCTGAACCCCATAGAGAATCTGTGGGATATTGTGAAGAGGAAGTTGAGAGACGCAAGACCCAACAGTCTGGATGAGCTTAAGGCCGCTATCGAAACATCCTGGGCCTCCATCACACCTCAGCAGTAACAGGCTGATTGCCTCCATGCCACGCCGCATTGAAGCAGTCATTTCTGCAAAAGGATTTCCGACCAAGTATTGAGTGCATAACTGAACATAATTATTTGAAGGTTGACTTTTTCTTTTTTTTTTTGTATTACAAACACTTCTTTTATTGGTCAGATGAAATATGCTAATTCTTTGAGACAGGAATTTTGGGTTTTCATGAGCTGTATGCCAAAATCATCAGTATTAAAACAATAGATGACTTGAAATATTTCAGTTGGTGTGCAATGAATCTAAAATATATGAAAGTTTAATTTTTATCATTACATTATGGAAAATAATGTACTTTATCACAATATGCTATTTTCTTGAGAAGGACCTATATATATATATATAAACCACTGGGCCCGTATTCATAAAGAATCTTAATGCAAAGAGTAGCTCCTAGTGAGAAAATTCTAAGAAAATTCTTAGAAATGTGGACGTTTACTCTTAAAATTGAAAAAAAATCCTAGTAAAGAAAAAAGTAATTCAGAATGAATGAATGAATGAATTTATTTAGACAGTATTCTCAATCATTACAACGAGTTGCCGAGGATTAAATTACAAAAAAGCCAAAGGCTTATTTCCATTGTGGTCCTCACAAAAAAAAGATAGGAGCAGTACATACATGTATTGAAATCATCACCAAGCTCATCATCAAACTCCTCATCCTCCCTTGGTTAATGTTAATAAAACAATTTTTTAACTTCCTTTCTAAAAACGCTTTCCGTATTTATCAGTTTTATACAACCAGGTAACTCATTCCAGGCTATAGCACTAGTATAAAGAAAATAATTCCTCCCTATTGAACTCTTAAATCTATAAGTATAGATATCAGTGTTACTCCCCCTTGTGGAATGTCTATGGACATTCTTTACCTGGACATAATAGTCTATCAAGTAACCAGGAACTCTTTTCTTTATTATTTTAAACACCAACACCAGTTTTAAGACTTTTACCCTTTCTTCAACTTTTAAAAAAACAACCTCTCTATAATGATTCTCGTCAAGATGCAACTGAGGATGTACTTTCAAAATTACCCTACATAGCTTGTTTTGAGCAGTCTGCAATTTGTTTTTAATTCGTTTTGTACACCCACTATACCAAAATGTGGCAGCATAATCATAGTGTGCCTGCACTAATGCTTTAGCTAACATTTTTAAAGTTTGTGTATTTAAATAAGCCGTTTGTCTTGCTAAAAATGTTATCCTATTACATATTTTGGAGTGAACTAAAGCTGCCATATTTTCTCCTGTCAATTTATTATCTAAAACACATCCCAAATACTTTACTTCTTGTTTTGGGATAATGATCAAGTCTCCAACCTTTACCTCTAACCTGGTGCTTTTTCTTAATTTGGCAGCCGAACCAAATAATATAGACTCAGTTTTTCCAAGATGTAAAAAAAGCTTATTAATGACAAACCATTTGGATACCCTTTCCATTTCTGTACTTAATTTATTTTCAACCTTTTCTTTCCTTTCATGAGAAACAATTATCATCTGCATATAAAAAGAGTTCATTTGAACAAACCATTTTCAAATCATTAATATACAGTAAAAAAAGTAATGGACCCAGTACACTCCCTTGCGGAACTCCACATGAGATGGGCTGACAATCCGAAAGAACCCCATTTAAATCCACTATTTGCCACCTATTAACCAGATAAGACTTAATCCATTCGCAGGCCTTATCACTAAACCCCATTGATTTTACTTTTTGGAGCAAAATACTATGGTCAATAGTGTCAAAAGCTTTTTGCAAATCCAGCAACACCATCCCACTTAAATTGCCCTTGTCCATTTCTTTTCTTATATGATCAGTTATGAACAATATTATTGATTCCGTGGAGTGCATCCTTCTAAAACCGGACTGGAACTCGTACAATATATTAAAATTAGAAATATATTCTTCACCTTGTTCATACATAAAGCATCTAAACTCTTAAAAGAGGTCCTAAGGCCAAAATTGGTAGGAGTACAGACAAGGACTTTTAAGAGGCTTAAGAGTTCCTTCAGTAGAGGAGAAAACGGCGGAATTACGAAGAGGGAGAAGAAATGTGTTGCAGACAATGGATGACAGTGAGTCAATAAGACGCTATAGATTAGATCATGCAGGGATCATGTTTGTGACCGATCTTATTAGAGACACGCTAACATCTCCGACACAGCGCAGAAATGTCATAGTGTCAGAAATGAAAGTAATCACTACATTAAGATATTTGGCAATTGGGAAAATGCAACAGTGATGATTTGGGTCTGTCACAACCTTCTGTAAGCAGAGTGATCACACAACCAATTACAACACTTTCAGAACCTCTTATTGTGTCGCAGTGCATTTCCTTTCCACTGGACATTCCCACCTTGCAGGCATAAAAAACTGCATTAATGAATATAGCAGCCTTGTTGTGGGAGTAATTGATGGAACCCACATCCGAATTATTCAACGTGATCTCCGAAATACGTGGTACTTCCACAGACACTTAACTTCAAACTCTGTGGCAGTTTCACGAAATGGCCGGAAATTCTGTGAAACTGCCACGGATCCTTAACTTCTAAATCCGTGACAGTTTCACACAATACTTAAAATCACTTTGTTTTTTCCTTCTTGGAAAAACCAACCAATCACAGTCTTCAAACGATTGTGTCATACATAGCAACGGGGTCAGCCCCGCCTCCTCACTAAGATGACAGTTTTTGTCTTTTCCTTGCTCAGATTTGCTCTTAGATCGGTCTGGATTCGCTCTTAAGCTAAGACTCCTACGTAAAAGTTTTTAAGCTAAGTTTTCTTAGGGGATTCTTAAAATCTTTATGAATACGGGCCCTGGTTCTTAAACCTCTCCTGGGGACTCACAGCCAATCAATGAATTAGATGTACCTGTACCTCAGAGCTAGCACACCTGAATCAACTTGTCAACTAATCATTAAACTCTTACCTGCTTGAATCAGGTCACCAAGTTCAGTGCAACAACAAAACTGTGAGATGGCTGTCAGGCTGTGTCCCCAGGAGAGGTTTAAGGACAACTGATATAAACCATAGGTCTTCAATGGTCTTCTTAGAGACCCCCAGACATTCCACAGATTTGTTGGAGCCATGAACAGATATACACATGACTGATTCATTAATTAAAGGATTGATGACTAGCTGATAAGCTGAAAGACATAATCTGGATATGGAGTACAAAACGGTGGAAAAGAGTTGAACACCTATGGTAAAACAAAGAAATGAATTGTTCTTTAATTCAAAACTAATACTATAAAGACTTAACATCGCACATGTCTACAAATGGCACCCTGGAATAAAAGTACCTGCATTCCTGATTGCCAATATCAACCAATAGATTTATAGGACTACTTGTCTAGTACACGTCCATCTGTCTTCATTATCATGCAGATATACAGTAAGGTCCAAAACATTTGCAACTCTTAATATAATTATTAAATAATAATACAAAATAAAATAATATTGATCAATAATGTTTTCGAGCACAAAGCCTTTGGGGACTGGATAGGTAAAAAAAGAAATCACCATAACTGGGACCTAAATCTGAGATTTCAACTAAAACAAAGCAGAGCATTATGTGGATAACAAGTATGGGGTGCAGGTGGATACATGTATTTGAGCTCTTATAGAGCTCTATTAAGACAACTAAATTAATAATACTGTATGATTTGACATTTGGTTGTTTATGGCATTAGGCTGACTATGGTATTTGTCATATAAACTTTTTACTCACTTATTTTTATCAGTTTCAGTTTGAAACCAAACTAAGCATAACAACTCCTGGTTTGACAAATCGTATAAATTATTAGGTCATGTAAACATCTTAACTGTTTTCCAGTTATGTTTTTGATCTGCTAGCACTTTGTAGTCTTGGTGGTAGAATGTCTCTTTTCATTGGCCATTTTCTGCATTTATACCTGTCCGGTAAGCTGATTTGTGTCAATTTAAACAGGACTATTGGAGTAATCAGTATTCTTGCAATGCATGCGTACATTTTAATCAAACTATTAAATTTTTCCAGCTATGCACAATAATAGCAAAATTGTGTAATATAACTGTGCTAAATGATTGTTCATCCATGAAATTGTAGCTTGTCACTTAAATAGAAGAGGGCAGGATTGGAAAGCAGCACATCCCTGTTATTGAGCTTTTCTGATTTGTAATACATGTTACGTTGCATGTGTCAGTTTAAGAAGATAATTCAACAGCATGACCATTAAACAAGTGCACCTTGTGCACAGTAAACAGCCACCATATACAGGTCATTCTCAAGAAATTAGCATATTGTGATAAAGTTCATTATTTTCCATAATGTAATGATAAAAATTAAACTTTCATATATTTTAGATTCATTGCACACCAACTGAAATATTTTAGGTCATTTATTGTTTTAATACTGTTGATTTTGGCATACAGCTTATGAAAACCAAAAATTCCTATCTTAAAGAATTAGCATATTTCATCTGACCAATAAAAAAAAGAAAAAGAAAAAGTCAACCTTCAAATAATTATGTTCAGTTATGCACTCAATACTTAATCGGGAATCCTTTTGCAGAAATGACTACTTCAATGCGGCGTGGCATGGAGGCAATCAGCCTGTGGCACTGCTGAAGTGTGATGGAGGCCCAGGATGCTTCGATAGCAGCCTTAAGCTCATCCAGAGTGTTGGGTCTTGAGTCTCTCAACTTCCTCTTCACAATATCCCACAAATTCTCTATGGAGTTCAGGTCAGGAGAGTTGGCAGGCCAATTGAGCACAGTAATACCATGGTCAGTAAACCATTTACCAGTGGTTTTGGCACTGTGAGCAGGTGCAAGGTCGTGCTGAAAAATAAAATCTTCATCTCCATGAAGCTTTACAGCAGATGGAAGCATGAAATGCTCCAAAATCACCTGATAGCTAGCTGCATTGACCCTGCCCTTGATAAAACACAGTGGACCAACACCAGCAGCTGACATGGCACCCCAGACCATCACTGACAGTGGGTACTTGACATTGGACTTCAGGCATTTTGGCATTTCATTCTCCCCAGTCTTCCTCCAGACTCTGGCACCTTGATTTCCGAATGACATGCAAAATTTGTTGTTGTTTTGTTGTGCTGCTTCTCTGTAGCCCAGGTCAGGCGCTTCTGCCGCTGTTTCTGGTTCAAAAGTGGCTTGACCTGGGGAATGCGGCACCTGTAGCCCATTTCCTGCACACGCCTGTGCACGGTGGC
>JACXGM010015944.1:0-20887 GCA_016801145.1 Umbra pygmaea
TAAATACAGATTGGAGTGAGCAGGTGTACTGAATTTGGATAATTGAGTCCGGTTATGGGAAATGTAGTTCTGAGGAGGCATGACTAGGGAAGCTGTAGTCCACAGGAAGAAGAACTGGGGAATGGGAATTGTAGTTCTGAGTAATGTAAACAAAGGAAGTGGCTGTTTCCAGGGAAGGGGAACTGGGAAACGTTACAGTATGCCGCTTTCTCTGGAGAAGATGCTGGGACCTCGGACGTCTTTGGAATTTTTGGGTATAGTTTTGGTTAGTCGGTTGATGAGGGCTTTGTTGTCGACGGTTAAGTTGGATCGCATTAGCGGCATTCACTATCATCGTTTCAGCGTATCCGTATTGTAGAAGCATGAATTTTTGTCCCTTTTGGGTCACTTAAATTTTGCAAATCATGTCATGCCTCAGGGTCGTGCTTTCGTGTCTCGGTTGCTGGGTGTAGCTTGTCTGTCAGCGGTCTCCATAAGACATTGGTTTTGAATGAGGGTTGTTAATCGGATTTACATTTTTGGTCTATGCTTTGCGATAGTTGGAATGATATTTCGCTCTATTATAATGACGTCATGGATACTTTCTGCTGGTTTTGGGGGTTATTTTTAGAAAGATTTGGGACGTATTCCACCGTAAGAATACTTCTCAATGGTATGCGTAATATGAGGCATATATTAAATGATAAATGACTGCCTTTGACTATCACAATATTAAGGGTTATGGTTTTCCAAATTGAGACGGATGTTTTGGGGCATATAATGTTTCTTTTTTTCAGACTGTGTGCATGAATGGTTTCTATGTGTTTGAGGTGTGGAGAATATACAACTCATTTAGGTTATTCTAACCCTGTAATTGATCCCACTTTATCAGACCTGGTGACGGGTGAAGACATGTTTACGTTGCTACTGAAACATTCTAAAACAGATAAATATGGTAAAGGTAGTCCAGTTGTCATTTCTCATATTGATTTTTCTTTTTGTCTTTTTAATTGCATGACTATATCTACAATGTCGTCCACGAGACATGGCTGGTCATCCTCTATTCATCATTGTCCAATCATTGTCCAGACTCGTATCAATTGTATTATTAATTGGTGTACACAAATACACTCACCTTAAGGATTATTAGGAACACCCGTTCAATTTCTCCTTAATGCAATGGTCAACTCAACCAATAACATGGCAGTTGCTTCAATGCATTTAGGGGTGTGGTACTGGTCAAGACAATCTCCTGAACTCCAAACTGAAAGTCAGAATGGAAAAGAAAGGTGATTTAAGCAATTTTGAGCGTGGCATGGTTGTTGGTGCCAGACGGGCCGATCTGAGTATTTCACATTCTGCTCAGTTACTGGGATTTTTACGAACAACCATTTCTAGGGTTTACAATGAATGGTGTGAAAAGGGAAAAACATCCAGTATGCGGCAGTCCTGTGGGCGAAAATACCTTGTTGATGCTAGAGGTCAGAGGAAAATGGGCCGACTGCTTCAAGCTGGGCAACTTTGACTGACATAACCACTTGTTACAACCGAGGTATGCAGCAAAGCATTTGTGAAGCCACAACATGCACAACCTTTAAGGCGGATGGGCTACAACAGCAGAAGACTGCACCGGGTACCATTCATCTCCACTACAAATAGGAAAAAGAGGCTACAATTTGCAAGAGCTCACCAAATTTGGACAGTTGAAGACTGGAAAAATGTTGCCTGGTCTGATGAGTCTCGATTTCTGTTGAGACATTCAGATGGTAGAGTCAGAATTTGGCGTAAACAGAATGAGAACATGGATCCACCATGCCTTGTTACCACTGTGCAGGCTGGTGGTGGTGGTGTAATGGTTTGGGGGATGTTTTCTTGGCACACTTTAGGCCCCTTAGTGCCAATTGGGCATCGTTTAAATGCCACAGCCTACCTGAGCATTGTTTCTGACCATGTCCATCCCTTTATGGCCGCCATGTACCCATCCTCTGACGGCTACTTCCAGCAGGATAATGCACCATGTCACAAAGCTGTAATCATTTCAAATTGGTTTATTGAACATGACAATGAGTTCACTGTACTAAAATGGCCCCCACAGTCACCAGATCTCAACCCAATAGAGCATCTTTGGGATGTGGTGCAACGGGAGCTTCGTGCCCTGGATGTGCATTCCACAAATCTCCATCAACTGCAAGATGCTATCCTATCAATATGGGCCAACATTTCTAAAGAATGCTTTCAGCACCTTGTTGAATCAATGCCACGTAGAATTAAGGCAGTTCTGAAGGTGAAAGGGGGTCAAACACAGTATTAGTATGGTGTTCCTAATAATCCTTTAGGTGAATGTATGTTTGATATATATAAAGATTAGACTAGTGTATTTCAAGTTGTCTGTGAGTATTGTAAAAAAATGTTTCAATTGGTCTCCCCTACTCCTTGACAAGTTTGACCCTGTTTCTTATATGCCTATCTTAAACGTGCAATATGTAATTTTTGGCCACCAGGGGGCTCTCAATCAAAACAATAGCAAAAGATGTACTTGGATGACGTCGGGAGGTCGCGTGGGATCATGGGTTTTGTTATCGTCGTCAATGACAACATTCCAATCTAGCATCTCCGGCAGAAAAAATGTTCACTGACAAAGTAATATATTGTTAAAAAAATTATCACTTTATTCACGTTATTTTTGGCGGCTCCCTGGACCTTAGAACAACTAGAGAAATCACAGGTTATATGACGCCATTTACGGGCGACAAAATGAAACGTCCCGTGTCTTCGGATTATATTACAAATTTCTCTGGATTTGAAAGTTAGTGGAAACATTTAGGATAATGTACACAACTAAGAAATATATATAATATGTGTATAGTGATGTTTGCTTTTAATGCAAAGTATGTATTTTGTTATTGTTTTGATTGATATTACATATTGTACCTTTAATCCTGCACTGCCTGTCTAACGTTTTTAAATGTTCAGTTTAAAAAAGCTATCCGGCAACCTGGAGATCCACAGTGTTTTCTGTGCTTTACAATCAGCCTTTATATCTCTATAGATCATATAAACATCTGCTTTAGACAAAAAGCAATATTATGCCTTTGTTTTTATTGATTTGGCAAAAGCCTTTGATCAATTTGTATTAATTGATTAAAGGGGAACAGCTTTGAAATTCTATAATTTGTCTATGTTCCTAAATCATTTGAAATACTTATTTGATGTTCCCCCTTATCACTTGATGGGCTGCACTTAGGTGTACATGCCAAAAGCAAGTTAATAAAATTTCGGTGGCAGTTTTTAAAAGAAAAAAATACAAATAATGGCCAACAGGTGGCTCTGGGGAGCAAAAATCATCCTAAACAATTTGCCTGTTTAATCTACTGCAGACAACAAGGCATTTCTTCATCATTATAACTCAGTTGTGAAGTTAAATATAGTACTGTAAGAAATTAACTAAAATCCTTACAAATAACTTTCCCATCTAAACTGCTTTTTATTTTAACATTCCTTTTAGTGCGCGAAAACCCTACTATGTTGGATACCTAAATAACAACACTGTTCTTCACTGCTTAAATGGTGTAATTTTTATGTTACTCATCTGAGGAACATGCAGGAGCTGGAGACTGGGGTTTGCTGCCCCATGGAGACAGATTTTTTTACATTATTACTTTGCATAATGTGATTGCATATGATCAGATTACTTAACTATGTAAGAATAATTTTTATTATATTAATAACAGACTTTGTATTATAGTCCTGGAACACATAGTCTATATGCACACACACACACACAAATGTTTGTTTATTGAATTAGAACGCAGGGAATATCTTTCAAACTGATTTTTGGTGAGCTTCTCTTCAAAACGTGATATCTTCAAAATGCGTCCCCACGAGATTTCATCATGAGTTATTTTGTCTCCACCACTACTTTTGAGAAAAAGACCTGGTGCCGGGTGGCAATCGCCAGAGTATGGAATTTTCCCGGTAGGCCGGTACTGTTTCGCGGTCGCGAGGTCCGGCCTGATAGTAGTTATATATTAGAAGTTTTTAGCAACTTCATCCCGCTGGTCTAAACTGTGCAGCCGGGAGGTGTCCTCTTTCAATAAGACGCTACCGCAAGCACCCCACCACCATCTCAGAACTGTACCCAGCACTTCAGAAAATGCATAAAAACTGTAGCTACTTTGATATACTGTATTTCTTATATTAAAATAAACAAGGCTTTATTTAAATAAAAAATGAAAACTTTTCTAATTTATTTAATAGGCCTTACAAAAACAATATCCCTACGAGGGATTTGAAACTGCAAACTTCTATATAAATACAGTCCATTTACCATTTTAAAAGACAAACCCACCAGTATTATATAAATTAAAAGTAATAGTTTCTTAAGTGATTAGTGCCGATTATAAGAATATACACCTACACAGGGTACGAACCCTCAATCCCCATCATTGAAACTCTTTCGCAGTGTGGTGAGGTGCCTTAATCCACTGCACCACTTTCTCCAAGTGCTGACCTTAGGAAACTAGAACTCAAATATTGTTTTTTAAGCAGTGATCAGCTTACAGACATCATGTAGCGATTTTTAAAAAGTACGTATTGAATGGCTTTTGAGCAGTCAGGATTGTTTTAAACTATAAACAATATGCCCAAAATATACACCTACACAGGGTTCAAACCCTTAGATTATTCATATCAACACACACCTAACGTAACAACAATGTACAACAGTCCTGGAACACGGAGTCTATATGCACACACACACACGTTCGTTTACTGAATTAGAACGCAGGTAATATCGTTCAAACTGATTTTTGGTGAGCTTCTCTTCAAAATGTGATATCTGTTTGAATAAAGTAATATGTAAACGTTACAAACGAGTGTTGCATGGTAGACTACATAGAACTCGATGTGTTTTCAGAAATGAGCATTATCAATGATCATTTGCGCAATGGACTCTAGCGCCACTTGGACTCTAGCGCCACTTTAATGGTAACTAAATGTACTGATTGGTGACACGGTATGAGAGCGAGCAATTTATCACTTCACCATCTGTACCATGGAAGAAAATGGTCAGTCAGAAACTCTATATACTTTGCCGAGGTCATTTTCACACCTTCAGGGACCCTAAAGGGGCCTACCAGCTCTCTCCCCATGATTCCAGCTCAACACATGACTCCGCCACCTCCTTAGCTGACATTGCAGCCTTATTTGGACATGGTGGCCATCAGTGGTGGGCCGTCAGGGCCTGCAAGGCCTTCTCTGCAGGCCCAAAGATAATCAGAATCAGAAATGTATTCTTGTACTTCTTTAATATATTTTTTCATTAACACTATATACATTTTACAAAGTTCATTTAAATTAGTCTATATGGTGATTTCATTGCTACAGTGCGTTCTTTTCAGTTGCCTTGCTTTTAGCGCAGCTCATATAAATGAAAGCTTTTATCCAATAAGATTTTTTCATCTGTGTTGTCTCCGTGTAGACTAGGGCCTTCAGAATTCCGAGTGAATACCGTCTGCGGTTGAAGCCCATCAGGACCATGTTGTTTGTCAAGTTTTTGGCCAATATATTTTTACAATGATCAGATTCGACTTTACCATGTTGGGTGTGTTCTTTGACCAAGTAAAGCGTTTCTGCAAGCCTTTCATCAGCATCGTTTCTCTTGCTGATAGGATCATAGGAGTGGCAGTTCAATAAAGTTTCAGCAAAAAATTTTTTTAAAAGGTTTGCCATCCGAACAAGAATTAGCTTAGCTCTCTGTCTCCGATTTCTTTAAACTTTCAATTTTTAGATTGTTAGATTTTTTACTTTTAGCAGACTGGCAGATGGAGGTGGAGAAGTAGCTTTGGTGGCGAATATAGGACTGGGCAGGATTGGGCAATATCTTTTATTTGAACTTAAAGCAAAGATGTGCTGTAAAACCACGTCATATAAGTCTTTTTAAAAGAGAAAGGAGGACGGACTTCATTTTCAAATAATGAGCAACGTTGGTGAGTTTGATGAATTTTTATATATTTTTACTAGCAGGGCCTTAACTAGGGATGGGCCGATACCGATACCAGTACATTAAAGTACAGGAACGAATGAAGGATTCAATTCGGTGCATACTGTAACTGTAGAAAAGGCATGAGGAACGCCCCGGACCTAGCTTTTTAAAGTCACCTTCAGCAAGGAAAGACAAATGTCGGTAGTTTGCAAACTTTTTCACTTCTGGGTAAACAAAATAGTGGTATTTCTGAGTTCTGACACACTAACGTTAAGAAATATAACCTAAAGGAAATACGATGTAGCCTATTTATATTTTGTTCAATAGATTACAGTGATAGTACAGCTAATTGTGTACCGATTATAATAAAACAAACAGAATAATATAATTAGGTAATTATCCCTGTTTTGGAGAAAGTCATTTCAAACAGACATTCTCATCTTACACAAAACGTCTGCAATGCTTAGTTAGGGCAAATTTAAACACAAACGTCTATTGCGTTCGCGTTTACAAATGTGTTTCTCTCACTTAATTAGGTAAGGAGACGTAAACCATTGACATCTAATAAATATTACACATTCTTGACCTGCAATGTATATGATGTTCTTCTGGATATGTAGGAATATTTACTTTTCTATAATTGAATTGGCTGATCAACATCTAAGAAATAGTAGATTTTAGCTTGATAAATGTGACATTTTGCATAGTTCTTAGAAGTACTCCTATCGGTACTTGTATCAGCAAGTACCCAAAATGAAATACTCTGTACTTGTACTCGTTCCATAAAAAGTGGTATCGGCCCATCCCTAGCCTTAAAGGTTCTTAACGGGGCTTAGTGCATGTAGTCTACTGTATTTGTATTCAAGCAGGGGGAGATAAACAGACACACTTCATCCTGGCGCCAGGCCTGTTAATACTTGTTAATTATTACTGCTTGCTTGTTTTAGATCACTACTATTGTGAAGCATGTGCAGATCGTATATATAAGGTCTGTGGTTCAGATTCAGTGGGCTGTGCCTTTGAGTGTGTGTGGTAAACCTGGATGTGCGTTTAATCCGCAGCTTGTCTGCAATCTCTAGGGAAGTCTGTTGAATCCTGATTGTTCCTTCTGGCATTTTTGCATGTTTGTAGTGTTGTGACAGGGTGTTGTGAGTTAGTTCTTGTTTAACCGGTTAGGGCATTGATTTTGGCTATCCAATGGCTACAGAATGTGTAATGCGACATCCTGTCATAGTGCGTAGTGTTACATTCTTATGGTTTCAGTCGTGTTGGGTCAATTAGTGTATTGTAAGTCTCATAGGTGTTGAGCCTCGTGTTAAATAACCTTTATCGAGTGGAATGAACTTATCTTCACTATGAATATGGGGTGCATTATATGACGAATGACAATAACCTATAGCCCTAGAATGTCATTGTGAGGTTATTATAATGCGTTTTAATTTTGGGACGATAGTGAAGGCGTAGGTGTAAAATGCACGGCCCGCCACTGGTGGCCATCCACCAACCATCCACTACTCCATCCATCTGGACCATCTGGCAGTAACATTCCTCATTATGCCTTTATCTGCACGAACCCGTCTGTGCTCTGAATCAGCCACAAATCTCTTCAAAATACAAAGATCATGCTTAAGTTTTTGTGAAATATCTAATGTTTTCATACCTTGTTTTTAAGGCATTGCACTATTTGATGCTTTTCCGCAGGAGAGAGATCCTTTTTCTTTCCCATATTGCTTGAAACTAGTGGCCTGTAATGTGGAACATCCTTCTTAAGTAGTTTTCCTTTATTTGGGCTCACCTGGCAAACTAATTATCACAGGTGTCTGAGATTGATTTCAGTGACCCAAAGAGCCCGGAGACACAATACCATCCATGAGTTTGATTGAAAAACAAATTACTTAATGTTTATGACACTTCATTACAATTTGTATAATAATTTGAATCGTGGTGTATGAAGAATTGGTTCACTATAATATGTAGAGTTGTTCCTTGGTAGGAATGTGGCAGACAGTGTTAATTTAGTTGAGTCTTTTGAAATGCAATGTATGTAAACTTAGCCCAGTGTGACCAAATGGAGAACAACAGCCAGATATTGGTCTAAGGCCATTTGTCTCAATAAGAAGTGATACCGAAGCCATTTGCGGCTTGGCGAGAGATTAACATATAGAATGCCTATACTGGCACCATTTAACCGGTACTATTTATGTTGCAGCCATTGGTGAGATTCAATCTAATGCTATCTATTTGGGCCAATAGGAAAATCAGTATTAAGTCATAATTCATTTGTGACATCATTTTCTATAGTAAAATGAATGTTATCTGATTTATTGTCATATTTTATCTGCAGACAGCTTGGCTTTAAGAGATTCAATTCTATGCTCCATTGTAGCCATTCTCCGGACTCAGAGTAAATTAATTTCATGATTAAATGCATTAAATACATACCACTTTTGGTACATAAACTATACAGTTTGTATAATAAAAGTCGGTTGCATGGTTTAAAACGTATATTTTCTTACCTCTCTGCCGATGAGGCATGCTAGCGCCCTAATCCTGCTTTCACTCTGCTAATGGGGCACGTTCAACTGTTCAACTCTCATGGAGGATATAAGATTAAGAATATATAATTGATAGATCGATGATACAGTATGTTGTGTTTAGAAACTAATGAAGTATGAATTTACTAAGCTAGCTAGCTAATTTAGCTTAGTGTGAATAGAGCACATGGAAAGGTTGCATTTCCTTCCATATCAATGTTACTCTGAACATAAACCTACTAAAAATAGGTAAAAATGAATTGTTTTATATGGATATTTTTTGCTTGAGAGGTACTCATCTTTACCCTGGATACTTTTATTGCCTTTAAGCTAAGCCAAGCATATTCCCTGTTTGTTGTTCATTATTCATTTAATGTGGCTGCCGCAGGTACAGTAGACACCCAGTTCCAGCAATCTCCCATGAAGCGACAGGCTTCCGCAGGAGATATCAGGCCTTGCTTTAGGGAAAGAATAGTAAGAGGGGTTCAGCTATATTTTAAACATGCTCTATGTATCTTTGTTGGAAACATTAAAGGAAATAATACAAAAACTGTGCGTTAGGTCTAGCAAAACATTAGGAACTTGCAGGTCCAGGGGTTGAATATATCAACGTATTACAAAATAAAAACAATATTTTCATAGCAAATTTGACATTTCACAATATTTAACTAGCAAGCCATGCATATTATGGACAAAATCATTTCTATTTTCAGAAATTTGTTATTATCCCTGTATTGTTTCTGTGCTCAAGAAAACAGAACTACACTCACTGGCCACTTTATTGGGTACACCATTTCAACTGCTCATTAACACAAATTAAGCTTCTCATCAGCCAATCTTGTCGCAGCAAGTTAATGCATTTAGGAATGTAGACATGGTCAAGATGATCTGCTAAATACAAACCAAAAATGAGAATGGGGAAGAAATGTGATTTAAATGACTTAAAATGTGGCATGGTTGTTAGTGCCAGACAGTCTGGTTTGAGTATTTCAGAAAGTGCTGATCTACTGGGATTTTCCTGCACAAACATCTCTAGGGTTTACAGAGAATGGTCAGAAAAAATAAAATATCCAGTGAGCTGCAGGTTTCTGGGTGAAAATGCCTTGTTGATGGCAGAGGAGAATGGCCAGACTGGTTTGAGCTGATAGAAAGACAATAACAGTAACTCAAATAACCACTTGTTACAACCAGGGTATGCAGAAGAGTATCTCTGAATGCAGAACACGTCGAAGCTTGAAGCAGATGGGCTACGGCAACAGAAGACCACACTTAGTGCTACTCTTGTCAGCTAAGAACAGGAAACTGAGACTACAATTTGCACAGTTCCACCAAAATTGGACAATAGAAGATTGGAAAAACATTGCCTGGTATGATGAGTCTCGATTTCTGCTGCGACATTCAGATGTAGTGTCAGAATTTGGCATAAACAACATGAAAGCATTTGGATCAACACTTCAGGATGATGTTATAATGGTCTGGGGGATATTTTCTTGGCACACTTTTGGCCCATTAGTAGCAATTGAGCATTCTTTAAATGTCACAGCCAACCTGAGTATTGTTGCTGACCATGTCGATCCCTTTATGACCAAAATCTCTGAGGAATGTTTCCAGCACATTGTTCCATGCCACAAAGAATTAAAGCATTTCTGACGGCAAAAGGGGATCCAACCTCCCCCGAAGTTTTACCAGTTGTAAAGAATAATGATAATAAGAAGGCATAGAATATACTGCTACTGTGATAATAGAGTGAGGGTCTTCTAAAACATCATGATTAAAATATTTTGTTTTACATATTAAATGCACTTTGTGAATAAGATCTAACACAAAGCATTTACATAACAGAACTAGAAGTCAACATCAATGGCTACTTTTCTGTTAAGGATGTTTTCGACCCACTTTTGTACATCTAATGTAGGTCTGCTGTGTAATGCGCCAGGAGACTCAGAGGAGAGTGAGGGTCAAACTAGCAGGGAGGATGGTGAGTTGAGTGTGGGGTTAGATGGAGAACGTGCACCTTTATTCAACTTAGATTCCATTAAGTTCACACAAATGTAAATATGACTTATTATTATGGTGACGGATAACTCAAGTGTTAGTAAATCTGTGAAACAGTATTGATGATAGAGCAGTAGATCAGCCTTGATAAACAATGCTTAATCCTAACTGCCATCTGTCACCGGGTTCCTCATTTATATACCTGAACAGTGTGTCAGGGTTAGAGCAGAGAGCAGCAGTAGGAGAGAGAATGAGTCTGACAGGGAAGATGTTCAGCTGAGTTTGAGACAGGACATGGAAAGTATTTTGTTAAAAAGTCCGATTTTTTTATTCCTTTTTGTATTAATTTGATTATAGTCAAACATGATTGATTATTAAATATGTGGTCTGGAACTTTTGCAAATAATAAAGTTTTAAACCGCCTATTTGGGTTAAATGTGTAATATGCTGTTTATTTGTTCATAAACTCCTAAGGAGTGTCATACTACATTTAGCCATGAACTTTATATCAGGTGGTTTGTTGATGTGGGCACAAATCATGGCATAGTACATAATATATAGTACCATAGTACATAATACATGGTACCATAGTACATAATACATAGTACCATAGTACATAATACATAGTACCATAGTACACTGGTCCTTTTGTATTTCAGGAGGAAAGACAAAACAGTAGATCTATTTTAACCAAATTTCCAAGAAAGGTGGTTTAAAGAATGCATATCTCCATTATATGACATCATTAAAAGGTGTACTTTGCACAGAAATTTAAAATTGCTAGCAAAACTGACCCTGAATTTGTTTATGAAGGTTTCAAAAACTGGAGAAAAGCACTGGAAAAATCAGCAATAAATGCTGGAAGTAAATGTCACAAAGTGGCTCTAACTGTAATCTTGCAGGCGGCAAGGCCTGTGAACATTCTTCTCTCTAAAGCCCTAGCCTAGAGAGACAGCAAATGGGAGCCAGGGAAGGCTTAATCAAAATAGAAGGTGGTTTCCAATATTTGGCCAGACAAGGGAGAGCTCTCAGAAGACATGATCAAACAGATGGCAACTTTAAGCAGCAACTTCCAGTGGTTGCTGATATAATGTGGTCACGAAGGGGAGGGGCTGTGCTGAGGTACGATTCAGTGTAAGTTTTTAAATGAAGAAAATACAATTGATCTTCATTCAAGCTTCGTTCAAAGCGTCACCCTGGGTAATCTAATGTACTGCGTGCAACAGCACATTATCATTAAAACCAATCAATTGTGAAGTTAAATGTACCATTTCTTCTGTAACATACTAATTACAGTCCTGACAAATAATTGTCCCATCTAAACTGGCTTTTTTACTTTAAAAATAGCTTTTCGATGCACAAAAATCTAAACAATTTACGTTTCATACCAAAAAAGCATAGTAATTCCTCAATGTCTAAATTACTGCAGGTTGAATGCCATCTTTCACACTAGAGACCACGGTTCAAATCCCTGGTAAAGCTCTGTTTTTAATTATTTATTTAGTCAGGAATGAATCACTGTACCATTTTGACAACAAAGCACATTAACAATAGAATAAATGATCTGGTCCCGTTTACTTTATTTACTTTTTTTTGCTAAGGCTCAGCCTTTCAAGATATAATTTCAAAAGTGAATCCACACTGTTCGATATCCTATTCTTGCCTACATGCATCTGTATCCGTCGCCATTATGAAGAGAGATAGCTATCATTACTTTTCAAGGTAAAACCTACCAACTTTGGCTCCACCTCCTATCTTGTGCCCGTTGGGGCGTCCTGAATGGCTCATTCACTTTGTCCAGAAAAAAGTGACGCCTCTAAATCCTTGAAAACTCACCCCCTTCAATGCAAACGATTTAGATCAAGCTGTGACAGTATTGTGGAAGCAATTCAATGACTAGCTTGTTTAGATTTTTGGAACAAATATAATATTAATACACTAACCTAAAAAACTAAATAGGGTCAAATGTACAAAACTTTTATACATGTTTAAATGGTAAAATTTATGTTAGGTATATATATATATATATATATATATATATATATATATATATATACATCATTGTAAGCCTATGAGGAATACGAAGGAAGTCACGCGCTGTTGTTGTTGATCTTGCTGCTCCAGGAGGTACACATATAGCCTATGTAAGTTGTGAAAAGAGTGCAGAATCTATGAGCTATTAATGCATACGAGGTAGAGGACTGTGGAAATCTCAGGGTGTGTAATGTAGGTCATAGGTAAGACACAGACCGTGGTAAGACAATTAGGCTAACGAACCAGCCACCACCAGTGTATTGACATAGGACAGCCACTAGCTAATTATTGCTTCATCATGAAAAACACTTTATTACAAAAAAGATTAGATCACTTAAAACCTGTGGCTGGTTAGCATGTCTACATCAGTGACAATCTGTTTGTGTTATAGTGAATGTTAAAACTGATTTTATTTTTTAGATGGTCTTATTTGGAAGTTTGTGTTGAGATTTGAAACACGAGGAATTGTCCGCCATGTTTATTTATTTTGTTCAGCTCCCAAGGATGCATAGTGATACTTTTTGATTACACACTACAGCACTTGCCAAAGGCAAAATTCAGGGAGTGCGGATATCAGGAAATTGTCACTGGGTTGGAATGCAATTTTAGCCAATCAAATTGCAGATATCGCCGAACCCGTTTTATAATGACAATTAAACTGTCAACAAGCTGTTACTTTGCTATTTGGCTGTCACTGTTTCTTAAATAAATTTATTTCACTTCCAATAAAGACAGACAAAATTTACAGGATATTTTTTGCTACTTAAAATCTAATCCTTCATGACATTACTGCAATGATGTTTATATATTCTTATCATATCCTATTTTCTTAACTTGCCAGCTAAACCTGATAAGCACTTTGCAGCATGGGCAGAACCCTCTTCTAAAAATGGGACTGTATTTTGCTGTAGCGTTAAAAGGAAAGGAAATCATTTTGTTCATAATCACATTGTGAATGTAAATGTCAGTTTAAAATGCAAGGCTAGATTAATAACTTTTAGCAAGTTATTATTAAGTTTAATACAGCCTGACTTGTTTGGGTTTGCTGCAGCACTCAAAAGAGCAGGCGACGTAACAAAGCTTTCGATTTGACAAGGCTTGAAAATGACTGGCTAGCTAGATTTCCAAAAAACACAGATATTAACTATTTTTCATAAGTAATCATGGGTTTTTGTACATTACAATGAAGTTAAGAGACGTAACCTATACAAAACATAAAAAATATAAATTTGGACAGGAAAAACATTTTAGGTTTACAACAACGAGTGTACACATTTAGTACCAAATCGTACAGTAGTAGGATAAGAATTTAAATGCAATTTATTATGTAGTGACATAGGATTGAGTTACCTTTACTTAAATTAAGCGGTGCTTAATACATTTACATGTGTTTAATGTTTATCTCTGTAAAGAAAGATGTCCCTAGGAGGGATTTGAACTTGCAAGCACTGTATGTCAAGAGACAAACTACACCACCAAAACCAGCTTGCACTTCACAGAAAAATGAAATCATGGTTTTCTCCTCGTTTATTTTGTCTAGTAGCCATCTAGTGCCACTCTGCGGCTGAAATAGATAATTACATGGTGACTAACTGTGCTTTTTGGTGACGTGGTACCCAAGTTAGCCAGCACCCGGAAGTTAAAGATTCCCATTAATTTTGGCGTCACTTTGAGAGCAAATATATTTACATCTGAAGTGATTAAAGACTCTATTTGTCCATTGTTTATTTCTAAAGAAACACAAAAATGGTATAAAATAATCCATTACCTTGTATCTCATGTTATGGCCCCTTAGCAGCCGATTTTGTAAAAATAGGCTAACGATTGTGTCATAACCACGCAACTTTCTGTCGCACAGTAGAGAAATTACTGTAGTGTCAGGAGAAGCTCACAGGCAATCGGCGGGACGTGGAGGCATACAGTAAAAATGACAAAATAATTAATCAGAATATTTACCGAAAGTTGCTCCTGCTCCTACGCTCATGGACAACTCGTACTCACGCTCTCCGTCTCAGCAAGAGGCAAGATTCTGAATGATGTAGATTTTTTTGGCACAGTTCCAAGAAGAATTACAACTTTCAGACAGGTTGCTCATGTCACATTTACGTCGTCATGGTTAGCTTGAGGCTGCGCATTACGTTCAGGCATCAACGGAAAAGTGTTTATAATTGACTTCACTTCTTCGTCGAAATGTATGGAGTCGCTTCGTCCATTTTAAATACTGTCATTGGTTCTACCAGTAACTACTGTAAGTACAAATCTGATGGAGATGACACGCTGTCCTTATGGCTGCAATGGCACTATGACTAATGTAGTTTACAAATCCAAAATGAGGTCCTTGCATTTTTAATAATTTTCATTGAATATGCATTTTTAACAATTAAAAATGTAGTATATATTTTCAGATATTACATTAAAATGGATAAATTAGTTTTTCAAAGTTCTGAAAATGTGTTTAGGAAAACAACATTGTTTGGATTGAGTCACCAGACCCCTTACGGAGGACAACCTCCCAATGTTCAAAACTTGACTAATTACTTGTCTGAGTTGTTAAATCATTTTATGTTCATTCAAATATTTACACATGTTCAGTTTTTTGAAGAAAACCGCAATTGAATGTGAGAGGACTTTTTTTGCTGAGTTTACATTGATGGATTTAAGTGTACCAATGTTTTAAACATTTTCATACCGTTGGCGCAAAGATTGTCTTTTGAATTAATCTATATTAATTGAAAATTTTGTGAGACAAATATTGTAATTAATTTCCAAGTATTGATGTTTGATAAAAGACCCATTAGTTGTTACCTATGGAGACAACTCTAGAGGACTAAATTTGCACATCAGAAAAAAGTAGCAAATACATTGAACAATTTTTTAACTTCATGACAGGTTTAAGCAAAAATGTAAATGTTCAGCAGAAGCATCCTCCTGTCACCAGGGGGAATGTAACCCCAGCATTTTGTGTAGGAACCTGGCTACATCTTCCATCAGACACAGAGGATCTGCACATGTTTCACAGGAACACAAGGGACTGAAATGGGCTGGGCTAATCTACTTTAACTGTGATAACTGTTCAAATGGAAATTACTTTCTGTCACATTCAACATTGAACAGCCCATCACAGCTGAGAGACCTGCAGCATTATATAAAATATACTATGTAGAGCAAGCATGCGTGTCCAATAACTAGGATAAATACTGACAGCTCTGTAATGGATATTCTATCTGCAACATTTGAAAACACTGTGCAACTGAATGCAGCCGTTTCTATGTGCAACAACAGCACCTTCCCAACAATGTACATCATCTGTAAATAATGCACATCACTTAAAATGCATTGTGAATGGAGAAATTAAGATTTTTAAGACTATTAACTAATGTTTGTTGAAGGGTATCCACCAATGCATTGTTTAACATTTTTCATTATATTGTTGTAACCTGGGTTCCTGATTATTTATCTTGTACTGTCATTAGAAAAATTCATGCACATTCAATTTTTGTATCAATCCATGTCTCCCTCTTCCTACTGCTTCTATGGAACAGTGACTGTGTGGGTACCACACTGCAAAACTATGACAGTGATTTAAAAATAGAGAGCATAATGTATGTTCTTACAATCTTTAGTGTGTTTATTTTGGTTGACATGAGATTGATTGTCATCATTCCTCAGGTGTTATTTTGTCAGAACCATCCTACTGTTTCCTTCACTTTTTAGGTAAGACATCTCCTTTCTATTCTTGTGGAAAAGTTAACATTTAAAATTCAGAGTTGATTTGTATTGACAGCATATGCATTATCATATAATTATTCTAATTCATTGTAGGGCTGGGCGATATGGCACAAAATTAATACCTTGATATATTTTGTAAATTCTAACGACTCCAGAGCTGGCCCGGGAATAGGCAAGAACCGTTCGCCTGACAACACTACACAAACTCAGAATTTTATTTTCAAAATAATAGCACTCATAATTCATTTTACAATAATCCTTGTTAATTCATTGCATAGATAGGTAGTTGGTCCATGTTCGTGTTACACTAGTCAGACAACTTTTTTTGGTAAAAAGTATCCTAACGTGTTAGTTTCACAATTCAAGTAGTTTAACTAGTGTCGTTCAACAGTGCTTGAAGTGAGGAGAAAAAGGTGCCGGTAGTGTCTTGCATTGGTAAATCATTGACATTTTAGATTTCTACAGTGAAAAACAAATTTTGGAGATATTGCTGGTACAACAAGTTATTGTTATTTATAACAACATAAATGTTTTTATTTAAACAAGTAATGTGTGTTTGTCCCTTGACAAAGAGTCAGGGCATCCATGTGATACTAACACGGATACTTAACTTAAAAGTCTGTGACAGTTTATAAACACGGATCCTTAACTTTTAAATCCGTGGCAGTTTCACGGAATCGCAGCATGACGTAGCAGAGTGTAAATAGTGTAGATTTTGCAGGTTAGTAGGTTGGGGACAGTGGGTGGGATGGTACCAAGCATGTATGGTTCCCGAGATAATCCTGAACGTCTGGAGACTGTGAAGGGTTTTAATTAATGTTAGTTTGAAGCTGATGAATCGTACCCAATGTTTCTGGTTGGACTTGGACCTCTGTTGACGTGTCTGGCTCTTAAAAACACACGTTCTTTTAGTACCTTTCTGAAGCCAGGCTAACATAACGACTTACAAAAACACACTTCTTTTTAGAGAAACTTTTTAGTTTCCAGCAGTGACAAAATCTGTTACGGTGAGGCGTCAGCTGCAGGCATCAGACCGCTTTTTCAAAATAGCATCCATGAAGAAGCAAACTTGTGATAGGAGTGGGCCGACTGCTTGCCTTTACGCAATTTGTCAAGAGATCTGAAGTCACATAGTGCCCTCTGGGATGGGTAGTTTACGTAACATTAGGATCATTAGCAATCTCTCTGACACTGACGCTTTCTCTGTCAGTGTGGTAGGGTACTGGCTACCTGGTGGTACGCAAGAAAAAGTGCAGGTACGCTTAAGAGTAAAATGTAGAAGTGCGGGTACTGCGTACCGGTGAGTACCGCCCCACTGTCGTTCAATAAAAAGTAACACAGAAATATAAATTAGTTACTTTCAATAAAGAGTATTGTAGTAACATAACGTAGTTACTATTTTGGAGAAAAGTAGTAAAGTAACTAGTATGGAGGTTATTTACAGTAAACAGTAATGAATGTGTGAAATAATTGTATTAGTTAATATTCAATTGGTACTTTAAAAGTAAATGGAATGTCCTTTCATTTAACCATAACTGGAAATGTGTTCGTAGTACCTGTCATGAATGGATTTTTCGAAAAGGTTTAAATAAGTAGGATAATATGCCATCAAAATTAAAAATAATTAAGTGTAAATGAAATACTTGAGGTTGCCAAAAGTCTGTTTTGCTTTGTCTTAGGGAATGAAAGAAGCAAATTGTTTAGATAGAGCAGGTCAGTAAAAAGACCGTGGCCTGAAGGGGGGTTTAGAGAAGGGTTGGTCAGTTAGCCGGGGGGTTTTGTGACATCTGGACATTTAGTTAGGACAGGAAGAAGGTCAGGAATGTATTCTTGTCAGATTTCCTTTAAGCAATGGTTAAACCTAGGTTAAAGGTCTTCTGGCCCAGATAGTAGGATCTTATAGCCTAGAAATCTAGACGCACCCTAGCGGCAGCAAATATAATTTGTAGCTAGGGTCAGTCTAGCAACTCCTCGTTGACTTGCGAACTGGAAAAACTTCTGGTCAGGCCAATCACAACGTGTATAGAGTCGGTGGGTGGGCTTAACGTAATTACGGGAAAACAAAGAAATGGTTGCTACTGCTGGCGAACAGCGGTCTTTCGCATCGGCTTTGGCCGCGACTCTGGTAGACTTGTAGTTACTCTTTTCTTTGAGAAAATAACAAAGAACAGCACTGAAGTCATTCTTACAAAAGGAAGATGCGTTCGGAGTTTTGCCGACCAGACACTTTGTTGCTCTGGTTGGTTGTAGCGCTATCCTATTGCGTGCATAGGGAATTTGAAAGACAACCGTTTATCCCGCCCCTCGGATTGAGCACTGCCAATTGTGGCAGTCTTGCTTCCCAGGCTAAGGATCTTAGAATCTACGGCACCGGAGTCAGAAGGGTGGGCAGTGGGAGTGCAATTATTTGTTTGAATGTGTTAGAGTTAGGGAAAGGTGGAGTTTTATCCTGGCCCAGTTTACACAGCTTGAACCCTCAGGTAAAAAATGGGGGTTGTTTGGAAGATAACAGCTTGGTCTTAGCATTAAGGGAAGATGCCAGAGGAGTTAGCGAATCAGGGAAAAGGGGGAGGTTTCAGTTCAGGAATATAATGTCATGTTTTTGTACATTGAGTTGTCTATTCTATTTCAACATGGATTAAACCTGCTCTGTTCGCAAGACAGAGTCTGATTTGCTTTTTCCACAATGCTCATGTCTTTATTTGATTAATAATTAGATATATCACTAGTTACTTTTAAAGTAATGTTCCCCAACACTGTTTATAAATCATTTGCAATTAATTAAAACAAGCACTAATATTTTGAAAAGACAAATCCGAGTTTGTGTTACCGGCATGATACACCGTAGGGTTGCCAGGCGACTGGTTCTTGCCTATAGGTGTACCGACTCTGGAGTCGTTAGAAACTACAATATCGAGATACTCATTTCGGGCCATATCGCCCAGCCCTAATATATTGTAATCACTAACAATTTTAGTTTCACAACATTTACCTACTATGTTTCGGGCATGTTTTCAGGAGCCAACAACATTTATACCAAGGACAACCTGCTGCTTCATGAAAGTGTGTCTGTTTACTGTACTTTGATGGGAACTAAATATTCAGAGACCACACCAGTATACTTTGCTTATGCAATAATTGCCATTGTTTAAGAAGTTCATAATCCAAAACCTATTTGGTTATTATATTCAATGTTTGAATGTGTGAATTATTTTAATAGTGTTTATCTAACGAGTAACACAGTGTGTAATACCATAGTTGTCATAATTGAATGTCATTAAAAACTGTACAAAAATATCTCAATATAATTTTATTTTGATTTACTAAATAATGTAAATGAATGAACATTTTCTTTCCTAAAATGATTTCTTGCTTTTTAAAAGAGTAATGAATATCAACATCACATGTTCTATACCAAAGCAAAGTATAGTACAGTATACTACATCTTCAAAAAACATGGGGACAAAGATCTATTTATTTTATTTAATGAGGGGGACCTAGGTCTCATTCACAACTGCACCCTGGGAAGACAATCAAACAAATGGCACATACAAATGAAAACAGGCACAATACATAAACAGTCACAGTAAATAAAACAAAAACATTCATCAATATAAAAATCCTTAGCCATTCAAAAAAAAAACATTGGCACAAAGGCATCCAAACAAAGTACCGACTGGATGCCATTCCAAACAGACGCTAAGCATCACCAAGCATTACCAAGCATTACCTATGGAAAGCCATTTTTGTCAATATTAAATAAATAAATATGGCTATGAAATAAGTCCTGAAATAAATAAATGACACAATAAATATATAAATATTTAAATATAAATATATAAACGCAGTCCAATAAAATATTAAATTGTTTTTTATTTCATAATGGTGTTTTTCAAAGGAAACCTTTTTTTAATTTCAGGGGAATTTTATTTCATAATTCCACATTTATTTATTTCAAGGCACTCTTATTTCATAATGGCACATTTCATAATATCCATTTGTTATATTCAAATGAATGGGGCGTGGTTATCTCACAGATTCAAACCAAATCAACAGCACCCGTATTGAAGACTTTCTTGAAAAACTCGGGCGGATAAGTGATCTTCAAAATATCGACATAGATATCAAAGTTTTAATTAGTTTGAGACCGATTGAGCACTGTTTTTTGTGTTTATGTTTTTCTTTGTGTTGTCTGGTCTATCAACCTGAGAAATCGCGGATCTGTTTGGTGTGTCACAAAGCATGATTCGGAGGAGATCTATTAACCTTAGAAATCGCGGATCTGTTTGGTGTGTCACAAAGCACGATTTAGAGATCTCCTCTCAGGTTGATAAATCGATCTCCTCTGAATCATGCATTGTGTCACACCGAACAGATCCGCGATTTCTCGGGTTGATACCAGATAACACATAGTTAGCGAGCATATCTTAATAAGCTTATGACATCTTCCACACGAACACGGAGCTCAATTGCTCTCAAACTATTTAAAATTTCGAAATCTATGTCTATATTTTCTAGATCACTTATCCGCCCGAGTTTTTCAATGGTCAAACATACGGTGCTGTGTGTTTGAATCTGTGAGATAACCACGCCCCATTCATTTGAATATAACAAATGGATATTATGAAATGTG
>JACXGM010015945.1:0-20893 GCA_016801145.1 Umbra pygmaea
TAATAATAATAATAATAATAACCTTTATTTATATAGCACCTTTCATACAAGGAATGCAGCTCAAAGTGCTTTACATCAATAAAAGTCAAATAAAGAAGCAAGGTAGTCATTTTTGATAACGATGTATAGGCAACCTTATCTTATACTGTTAATAATTAAAATCAGATGATGCTTTTGTATTTGCAAATTCACAAGCTATATTTTCCTATAATATAATTATTTGTTCTAATGGTGATAATTTAATATAAAACCATGCCAGCAGTTGCGGATTTGGGAACAATAGTACTGCTGATGCACACACACATGCACTGCGTGTTTTCATCAGCTGATCAACACAATGACAGCGGCACCATGTTGCAAATGATCTGTCAGATTTTGAGGTTAAACATGTGAAAAAATTATTTCACAAGCTATTCATTAATGCTCTACAAGATAGTAACTCTTGAATAACCTGTTGTTTTAACCAGTAGCCTACCTCCCTGGGATCCATATCTAAAACGTTTTCAGCATGTTTTTAAAACTGCTCTTTTACGAAAACCACTTGTATACATTTTAAATGATTTGGTTTTAAAACTAAATCCCTGCACCTGCACCTGTCGTTTCTTAATCACAGTTTCATTTGCTGAATTCTTCACGCAACATCATTCATCACATCAATCTTTCTGCTGCACTAGTTCCTCCACGGACTAAATCAGTTCCCACGTGTTTTGTTTTACATGAACGGGCAATTTGCGTGGCTTATTTTCATGGTCTGCAGTTGCGACTTTCCATCCAAAACTAGGTTATTCCTATTCAGTGCAGCTGGCGAAATGACACTGTAATTTGTAAATAAATATATTTAACATAAACATTAAAATACTGGTTTACAAGGTATAGTAAAAATCAAACCTGTACATAATACTGGTATATCATTTTTGAAAGTCTACCACACAGCCCTCTCCCCTCTCTCTGGCACCTCCGGAAATGTGGGATCACTGTCAAAAAAAATTGAATCCTACAGAGGAAAAAAATGTATAACATAGGAATATACAGAATTGTTTACTACACTTAAGAATCAACAGTCTAATATATATCTTGATAGGGTAACTAAACTAAAATCAGATCTGACAAATGAAATGCAGTTGTTTGTTTATATATATAGAACATGTGTTTTTAGTACAGTAGTCTGTAGCAATTTCAACACCACTCGGGTTATTTACATTAGGGAGTTTTATTTTACTAGCCATTTGCTTTTCTGGCATTTGTACTTTCACAAGTCTTACAGAAACAAGAAAAAAATAGTAACGCGTCAGCTAGACAATCCAACTTGGTAACAAGTTATACATCTATGCGAACGTTTGTCTAATATAATGCTAACTATGTCTAAAAACAAGATATTTGGGATATTAAGGGACACACAAAACAGATGTAGAGTGAAAACAAATTTTGATCCCCTGCTGAGTTCGTACGTTTGCCCACTTACAGAGAAATGATCAGACTATAATTGCAATGGTAGGTTTATTTGAACAGTGAGAGACAGAATAACAACAACAAAAAACTGAAAAATACATTTAAAAAAGTTTGCAAAACATGACATAGTACTTGATGACAACACCTTTGTTTACAATCACAGAGGTCAGATGTTTCTCATAGTTGGCCACCAGGTTTGTACCCATCTCAGGATGGATTTTGTCCCACTCTTTGCAGATCCTCTCCAAGTCATCAAGGTTTCAAGACTGATGTTTCACAAATCAAACCTTCAGGTCCATCCACAATTTTTCTATGGAATTAAGGTCTGGATACTGGCTAGGTCACTCCCGGACCTTAATGTGCTTCTTTTTTCAGCAACTCCTGTGTGCCTTGGCCGTGTGTTTTGGGTGATTGTCATGCTAAAATAACTATCTACGACCCATTTTCAATGCCCTGGCTGAAGGAAGGAGGTTCTCACCCAATATTTCATGGTACATGGCCCCTCCATGTTTTCACCTCCATGTTTGACGGTGGGAATGGTGTTCTTGGGGTCATAGGCCACATTCCTCCTCCCTTAAACACAGCGAGTTGAGTTGATGCCAAAATGCTCTTGACTTTGGTCTCATCTGACTACAACACTTTCACCCAGTTCTCCTCTGTATCATTCAGATGTTCATTTGCAAACTTCAGACGGCCTGTACATGTGCTTTCTTGAGCAGGGGTACCTTGCGGGCATTGCAGGATATCAGTCCTTCACGGCTTAGTGTTACCAATTGTTTACTTGGTGACTATAGTCCCAGCTGAAATCTTGCGTGGAGCCCAAGGGAAATTCACAGTTATTTTGTGTGTCTTCTATTTGCCAGTTATCGCACCAACTGATGTCACCTTCTCACCAAGCTGATTGGCAATGGTCTTGTAGCCCATTCCAGCCTTGTGTAGGTCTACTATCGTGTCTCTGAAATTCTTGGACAGATCTTTGGTCTTGGCCATGGTGGAGAGTTTGGTTGCTTCTTTGGAGAATTGCTTGCTTCTGTGGACAGGTCTCTTTAATCTTAGCTCGTTACCAGTGTAAGAGGCACCTGGGAACCAGAAATCTTGCTGATTGAGAGGGGATCAAATACTTATTTCACTCATTGTAATGCAAATCAATTAATAACTTGTTTAAAAAATATATTTCTTTCTCTCACTGTTTAAATAAACCTACCATTAAAATTATAGACTGATCATTTCTTTGTCAGTGGGCGAACGTACAAAATCAGCAGGGGATCAAAAAAAGAATGTTCTCACTTCTGTTCTAACAGGTCATTCTCAAATCCATTTGTGGCTGGGATTTCTGGGAAACAGTGTAAACTATAGAATTAATAGCACATTCTAACTAAAGAATCTCCAAAACACATATTTTGTAGTTTTCAACGAAGTTACAATGTGCCGTTTTAAAGTTACTGTCTGCATTTGGACAATTTGCCACCAGCAGCCAGCCAACATTGAAAGGAAAACTATCTGCAGTAGGTTGGTTGCTGCAGTTGTAGTTAGTTTTGTGATGGGATCAGTTCAAATTAAATGATGGCAAAATGTAGCACTTCTGTGTCCAGTCCTCTGCTTCATGTAAGAATCTCAAATGGCACCCTGTTATCTAAACAGAACACTGCTTTTGACAAGTTCTTTATTGGATTTATCAAAAGTAGAGCATTATTTTGGGAATGAGGTGATTATTTGGGACACAACCAATACAGTATTTACAGGACAGATCCGAAAGATACTAGACGCAAGGCTACACAGTGGACTCCCTCGTGGCCTCATTCATCACTAAGCATTCATGGACCTTTATATGGCCTGAAAGTGCATAGCTCAGCATACCTAATTGCCATAACAACACTTTATTCTCTAAAAAGTAAATTCATCTTCATCATTTCAGAAATGGTGCAGTATAAAGGGATTAGGATGCCACTTCGGAAAGGATGCCACTATATTGGCTTCAATATGAAGGATCTAGTCTAAGTTAACTGTGGTAACCAAACCCTCCTCAGGGAGAGAACCCCAGTCAGCACATTGCTTTTTGGTGTACTGAGCCCCCCCCCCCCACCCCACACACACACACACACACTAATAACATATTGGGTCGGTATTTTTAGACATCACTTTCCCCCATTGGGATAAAGCAAGGGAGGGTATGAATAACAGACAAGACACCAAGAAAAATGGGACCAGCCAATGTCTTATTTAACTTGCTCCTTGCTTTGATGTAAACAACACTGTCAAAGGTATGAAATAAGTTTAAGTGCATAAGTGATGGAATATTGAACAATGACATCAAGCTGAATGCATTTGGTGAGCAAAAACAGTGCTTTGAAAATCGATGTTCACCAACGGTCCCCATCCAGCCAGGCAGAGATTGAGCAAAGTTTCCAGAAAGAATGGTCTAAAATTGCAGAATGCAGCTGGTAGAGACTTACCCCAAAACACTCACAGCTGTTATTGCAGTCAAATGTGCTTCTACCAAGTATTGACTCAGGGCAGTGACTACATATGCAATCACCAAATGTCAGATTTTGTTTTAAAATAACTTTTGTAAATTATTTGTACCTTCAATGAGTTTGGTTTGTTGTATACAACAATTGGTAAAAATCCCACTACAATCATATTTCATTCCAGGTTGTCACACAAAACAAATGTGGAACCATCCAAGGGGGTTGAATATTCATTTTTAAAAAGTAAACAAAAATCAAGTTCCAACTAAAAACATTTCATAGGTTGTTGATTCCACTGAAGAGAATTAAGGGAACTTCTTCAAATGACCATTTACCTCACAAACAAAAAATCATTCTGTATAGTGCCTACGATGTGATTAACTATGATTTTTTAATGTAAACAAAAAAATATTTGCCATGGTGAAAAATGTATTACCACTATACTTTGGCAGAACAATTCTGCAGGTACAGTTTCTCCATTGCCCTGTGAGCTGCCCTGAAATACCCCACATCTCTGCCAACCAATATAGAACCAACTAACGCCAGTCTGCGTACAGATAAACACAAACAGGTGCTCATAGACATTAGACAAACACATGCTTCCTTCCCAAACCAACCTGTACCTCACTCACCCTCAGACCCAGACATATTCACGTGTCATTATCACTGGTAAGCCAGCCACTCAGGGATATTACCTTTATATTTCTCCCGGACATTCTCATATGCCTGTACGTAGTCTTGCTCCTTGGCAAGTGCTGGTTGACTGGCTGGATTGTACATAGGCCTGGCTGCCTCTGTAGCAGGGTCAGGTCACCCTATGCCTCCTGGATTCTCTGACACCTCTCTTTTGCCCCCAAAAAGGGCCCCCTCAGTCCTTCTTCGCCCTGTCGACTGGTCTCTTTTCCAAAGTACAGTGTGTCCACGTTTCTTTGTCTAACACACACTGTAACACACACAGTAACACACACAGTCCACTCTCATTGAACAGGCTATACCCTGCAAGGCTGTAGATTGCATTCTAGACCACCACCAATAGCACCAGAACTCCCCTCCTCTCCGGTTGAGAAATACCAACAAACACAACAGACCCTCCTCTTAAAGGCACAGGGGCAGACACTGAGATTGATAGCGGAGCAGAGAGCGATGCGGCGTCTCTAACACAATCAGTGTTGACTAAACCCCTTCCAATGCAGACTCACAGTTACCTCAGTGAAAAAGAAATGACTAAGCCACATGGGGTTACATGAGTTCCTCTTACACAGGGAAAACGGGTGCATCACAACTTCCCGTTCACACATTGCTTAAACACCCAGCCCCTAAACCTACTTATTTTCCATAGAATTTGAAAGATAAAATATAAATAATGATGCCCAAGCGATAACCACAACTCTTAATATGAGGAACTTATTAGCTGCAGTGTGAAGTACCATAGCTATTTGTATTGTATTTAAATCAACCCCTAAAGGCATTTTATTTCAGAATTGCAGGAGCAAATGAGGCAGAACAATGGAGAGATGGCTACAGTAATTACTCATGTAAAAAGCAAAACAATAAATGTTTTGTATACATGCGTCTGTGACCAGTTTATAAAAAATCTATTTCATTTCACAAATAAAGACATCCAATTTGAGTGTGCTGGAATATAGGGTTAACCCTAACCCAATGTGCAAACCTTTCTTGATGCAAAAAGACTTGATGCAAAAAAACAATCTATCATTAAACTATCAAAAGTTGGCATGGAACAATCAAAGGATGACATGGAAAAAGTATACATCTAATGGCTCCTGCTCACTGCAGCAACTCTTAGCAACCCATTGCAACTTAGTCGCGAAAGCATTTAGTACCTCTCTGGGAGGTAACGACAAGTTTCGTCATGTCTCAGTTCACACCACAGCGATTGTTTTCCAGACTCTACCGGCTTTTCGTTTTGCGCATGCACTAATTCTCCGGCCCACTAGATAAGGTACAATATGTAGTTTTCCAAAACAATAACAAAAGACATACTTTGCATTAAAAAAGCAAACATCACTATACCTATATTATATTTTTCTTAGTTGTGTTCTTACATTATCCTGAATGTTTCCACCAACTTTCAAACCCAGAAAAATGTGTTATAATAATTTGAAGACACGGGACTAGGGATGCTCATATTGACCGTTTAACCGTTAACCGAAAGTAAAACATTTGACCGATTAATACTATCAGTTAAACGGTTTAGAAGTTTATTTTTATTTTTTAAGTATATATTGACACGCGCAACCAGACCCTGGGGCTTCGTTTTGAAAGGTGGGGAGATATAGGTAATGAGGAGCGAAATATACTGGCTGCCTGTTTTGCGTCTGCAACGCGTTCTTCATTTAAAATGACAAACCTTGGACATTTATGATGACTGTGATATTAACTTGCGCTTTAATTTTTTAATTTTTCATGTACAGAAAAGTATACCGCTATCGTATTGGGAAGCATATATTATTTTATCGGCTATAATTCATCATGCTCCTGATGCATTATAGCCGACAATGCACCTTAAAAACAACACACACAGTGATTGACAACACACACTTAATTTTCAGAGAGGACCGTAATGGTCATTTCAATGGAATGGGTGCGCTCTGCAGATATTGTATAGTTAGTAACATAACACATAGCAAGCGTTATCAACATTTTGTTTCGTGTTAATGAAATATAGCCCTTATTTGTAGTAGGCCTCCTGTAAGCAACAACCTTGTTACAGATTGTCACCAACTGTTTTCATTCTATAATTTGACAACTTGGTAAACACTGCATCAAGGCTACTTTCCTTTGATTGACAACAGAAAGGGAAAACGTCTGCAACAAATTTTCTGCAACAATATTTTGGTTAGGGTGGACTTTACGCCAGTGTAGTCCAGTGTAATCGACACAGCTTTAGTATGAAACAAACTAGTTTCAACGTATCTTTAGTGTGGACTTTGCACCCGAGTGAACTTATACGCAAAGCTGTTGTACCCGGCAGCTGTTGTTGATCTGTTCTGTATGCTGTTTAGACATTAAAACAAATCCGTGAAAAAAAAAGTTTGTATATTTAACGGGTTACAGAAACTCGTCAATTACATTTTTTATTTAAAGCCAATTGAATCTTATAATCTTATCAGTTAACGGTTAAAGGGATACTTCACCCTACAGCTATCTGGAGGTGCTAGTAGCTTCTCCCAGACATTTGTAGAACAGTGAGATATGTTTCACCCATGCCTGGCTAGTGTAAGAGCAAGATTTGAAATTTTGCCGGGAATTTTCACACGCTGACGTCACGGTGGAAATCCAATGGACTCTGGAGATAGGAAAAATGAATACAGGCGTGTATTCGGTCGTGAAAATAAGCATCCCTGTTATACTGATCTGGCTTTCAAACCTACTCCTTAAAGCCTCGGTTGTCCTTGATTTTTTTAAGGTATAGCTTGTCTTTCTGTGATGTTTCGATCAGCCGTTTTAATGCTAAACAGACGAGGTGGTATGATTTTTTCAGTATGTAGAGAACTACAACGCTGGCTTCCTTGTTCCAAGCCCCGCCCACCCGGTATGTTCTCTGGATTCCGTAAACAAAGTCGCTGGTAACACAATTGCTACTAACCAAGATTTGCAGATGAGGAATTTTACAACATGCTTTTACATTCTGAGTGACATCCAAACATGTTGGATGAGTGACATCCAACATGTTTGCGCCCGAGTACACCGAAGAACCTTTACAACAAATGGAGTTTGATATTCAGCTTCAACAAGGCAGCATATGTTCTACAGATAATGCAGTTGCAACGTGGTTTAATTCTAATTGCCTAAGTGCTTCTGTGGGAATATGTCCATCCATGTCTACTGAAAAAAAAGCACTTGCTACAATGAAGGGGATCGTGGACAAGCTTTACTTGTAAGGCTTGAACCAAAAATGACTGACGACCGCATATGTGTCACTGAATCACTGAAGTTTTCCAGCACACATGGAAAGACGTAGCAAGAGGATAATTAACAGATGAGTAAGTTTATTAAACCTATTTTCTGTACCTTGATAATGGAGCACACATCGTGTCTGTGTGGTAATGTTATTGTACTGTATGTGTAGTGTGCCAGCTGTATTTAGTAGCTAGCTGAGTGTGTAAATTACTATAGGTACTACATATAGGCTACTCTTTCTAGATAAAAAAAATGGATGGGATCGTATCGCTTTTCAGCCGCTTTCGGGCTGTAGTGTCGGTTAATTTAGTAGATCCCTTTCATAATCTTCCGACCCAAAATGCTGACTGCAAACCCTAAATTCTTATAGCCTATTTTAAAGTGTGAAAGATTACTCCTTCTTTTTGGGCTTGCTTGTAATTTTTGCAACCAGGTACAGAACACCAAACGGGCAAGATGAATAGAAATTTCAAAAACAAATATGTATAACTTTCTAGCGTCAAGCTCTACTGTTGAATTGCCCATGTTCTGTTACGGTGGGTTCAAACAGGGAAGGTTACTAAATTCTGGGAGTTGTGGTAGCTCAAGTTTAAACAGATACAGAAGCACCCCAGTGGATGCGAAAGGAACTGAAATATACCATCGGCTTTTCTCTGATATATTGAAAAAGAACAGACGTGTATATGACATAAATCATCTATGGTTATGTTTGTAAATGGTATACTAGGAAACTGATTTACTGTGGAACACTCCTTTAATAATAAGATAACGAGTTGCGGTTGTCGGTCATACCTGAAATGAGCATTCCTACACGGGACATTTCATTTTGTCTTCCGTCAATGGTGTCATATAACCTTTGTCTGCTCTAGTTGCTCTAAGTTCCAGAGAACCACCAAACATAACGTGAATAAAGTTATAATATTTTTAACAATACATTACTTCGTCAGTGAAATTTATTTTCTGCCGGAGACGGTAAATCAAAAGGTTGTCATTGACGACGATAACAAAACCCACGATCCCACGCTACATCCCGACGTCATCCAAGTACATCTTTTGCTATTGTTTTGATTGAGAGCCCCCTGGCGGCCAAAAACTACCTATTTCACGTTTAAAAGTAGCTACCACAGAATGGGTAGAGGAAAATTACATCAGGGTGGGCATCGCAGTGGGAGATGGCTGAAAACGCTGCACTTTTTGGCAACAGGTACATTTTTCATGTTTTTAGAAAATGAACAAAAACAGTGTCATCTGTAGCAATAATTTGTTTGCTCACGTTATATATAAACATATTCCATCATAAAAACAATTTTTTACATTGAAACATTGAGAAACAGTTTGCCTGGTAATGTATTAAATGTCCTTATACCAAATACTGTACTCACCAGATCCAATAGGGTGCATTGAGTAAATTGGGCAGTCGAATGCAAAATTATCATAGCAAAAGGTGCACATTTTCTGAACGTGGTTTTATATCCATGCGTTCATTTTAATCTGAACATGGAGCTCTGGAAAGAATTAAGAGACCACAGGGTATTTCAGAAAGCAGGGTTGACAAACTGAGTTGAAATCACAACTCTAGGTTGACTGACTCTGAGCTGTCAAACTCAAGAGTCAACAGTTTCCGAACAAGTGATAACAATTAGTTCAGTCAACTCTTAGTTGAAGCAACCTTGAATTAAGCACGAGATATAAAAAGCCATCATCAATGGAACACAGATATCACCATTCATCATGGCAATGTCTTAATATGTTTGGGTAAAATGAAAATGTCATAGTTTTGTCCCCCATGAATTACTGACAACATTTCTCCCAAATTCAAAATGAAAATGTCATTCTGAGGATTTATTTGATAAGTAATAATAATAATTGATATAGACAGATTTGCAGTGGTCTATTAATTTTTCCAGAGCTGTATGTCGAGCATAATGTTAAGCAATATGTTGTCTGTTTATTGGATGTGATTTCTGATGTTTCAATGCCCAGACACAGTGGAAGAGTGGCAGAAGGTAGCATGTGGATTCCAGGAACTGTGTGACACATTACTATTCACTCTCCACCCCTGTCTGGATCTATGTTCTAAAACTACAAGCACAACTTCTCCATTGTGTTAATGGCTCTGGTGGCAAGCAATTACAGGTTCCTGTATGTTGTTGGATGCAATTGACAGGTTTTGGATGGTGGGGTATTTGGTGGATACCATCAAACTTTGGCCCAAGAGAGTGGAGGAAGTTGTCCTGGCTTGCTTCCTAAGGACTGAGTGCATGGACCGATTCACACAGGTTATTGTTGACAGAGGACCTAATCATGAACATATCCCAGAAAAATTGAGAGAAGACCCTCCTCTGCAGCAAGCATCTTTGCCATCTACGACTAACATGGCAGTGAGAGCCAAGCAACACAGAGACACTGCAGTTACTTCATGTCAGACAATAGTGCAGTACATTTTCAGTGGAACACAATAGATACTGATAGACATGTAGCCTGTCAGTGAACACCATTTGTGTGATTTCAAAATGCAAGAAAACAGAATTATTTCAGCTCTGTAAATGTACTTATTATTTGTTGATGTTGTTTTTAGGTGGAGGGGTTTAACAAAATTTAAATGTTAAATTAACATCCAATTGGTGGACTATGTTATTAGTTTTAATGTACCAGGTGATTTGAATCCTGAATTGGGCAACATGGTATTACTTTTTGCTCAATATACCACAGCTAACTACAATGTCCAGGCACTCAGTTGTGTTTTGTTTCATTCTCCTTAACTAGTCTAGCTGTGTGTGTTATTTCAATCTCCTGGCAGGAGAGAAAAAAAGTTTTTATTTTGCAACTCAGAGTTAAGTATTAAGTATTCAAGTTAACCTCAAACCTACAACACCTCAAACATCCAATGATAAGTTATATATTTTACTATACCTGTGCAGTTTAAAAAAGGTGAACATCAAACAAAAGTGTATTAAGAACAACAGTGCAAACTGACAATGTAAAAATCAAGCAAACATGCATTCAAAGAAATCAATGACATAAAAATCAAAACACTGAACTAGCGCTCAGATCAGGGTAGCAGTCGGTACACTGGCTGCTGGCGCAATACCTTTTCTTCTTTTTGTTGCTTCAAAATTAATCCATGATTTCTTCAGTCTAGGTTGGAATTTCGGGCAGTTGATTTAAGCCACAGCATAAGGGCAGTGTCTCTGCTAGAAAACTGGGACAGCACCTGGCTGATGTGAAGAATGCTGGCTTTTGCCTCTCCAACCTGACTGTAGTCATTGCTGTGCTCAATGTACCTGCCCAAGCAAAGAAAAGTATACTTAATTGTATTTATATACTCTAATATATTATTTTGGCATGTGTACTTTGAAAGTATCCTTCAAATATACTTAAATATATTAAAATTATACTTATGGTTAAACATAAGTGTACTACAATTATAATACTGGAGTATAATTTAAATATGCTTTTTTACTTGGGCTCTTGCACCTACATGATCTGTTGGTCAAACACAGGCTCTGCTCACTGGTGCTGGTACTTTGTTATGCTCTAGGTGAGGATGTCCTAGGGAGGCTCTGCTGACTGTAGCTGGGACAGTGTTGTTTTTGTCCCAGGGCTCAGACAGATGAGGGTATCCCACTTGACTGGGTATAGCTGTCATCATCAACAGTAAACTAAACAAGAGAAAAAAATAATTGAATAACAAGTGCACTGGTTGTTGTTAAGTAGACTGAATCTTAAAGACTATGGGAGAAGTGCAATGTTAACCATGTACATCTTTGGTGACCGTATGATTTCTTCATCAATGGAAATGGTAAATAAATCTGACGTTTAAGTACCTGGGAGTCCATATTGGAGACAGAGGCTCTGCGTCTAATATGGGGAGCCAGAAAATCCAGTCTCTGAAGAATCCAGATCTTTTCTGAAGGTGCTGCTTTTTTTGCATTGGTGTACTGGGTCCTCAGTGTCTTTTCCCTGGCCTGAAACGCCCCACTTAATTATCAGTTACAGCATGGAGTTGAAAGTTGAAAAAGTGATTTTAGATGGAAAGAAAACGAATTCTGGCTAGTTACTCAGCATCCACAGCCAGAACATTGTAAACAAAGCCAGCTATAAATGGACATCTCATAAGTGTATGTAGTAACTTCCCTAAATATAGATCATGAGGTAGAGAAGATAAACGATTATCACACTGTCATTTTGACTATTCCGTATTGTTTCCATGACAGCCACACACTAGTTTTTTTGATGCAACTTTCATAGACTAGCTGGTCAATTATCATGTTCACATTTGAAATGAGTAGTAATAAAAAAATTGTAATGTCTCCTTTCTGTATCATTAATCAGCCTTCCCTCCCCAAGTGATATTTAACTAGCTAATGTAGATAACGTTATGTAACTACTGCCTACGCAAAAACAAAGCTGCAAGTTAAACTAGTAAATTAAGACAAATCTGTCAAGTCCAGATTAAGTCCAATCTGCTGTCAAAAAACTAATTTGATAAACAGTTTTGTCATGTCCAGGGTTGCCAGGCCAACCAGAAAATTATAGCCCAATGACTGCTCAAAAACAGCCCAAAATGTCTTAAAACTAGTCCAATTTGTTTACGTCGCCACTGAGTTAATAATTCAAATACTTCTTCCACAATGTACATTTAAAGGTGATTTTTTACTTTATTCTCTTAATTTAAAAAATGTTGTTTGTTCATTCCACAACATGGTTATCTTGCCTTTAATTATCACCACAGTGACAGAGACAAATGGAAATACAAAGATGATCATTGGATGAGTTTGAGGATCAGCAAAAATGAGAGTACAGATGTATAGCAACTTGACAATAACTGAACTTTTGACAATAACTCAACTTGCTGTTCATCTATTTCCACAGCACTTTTCTCCTGTTGTTTACTGCAACACTTTACCTTTTTAATCTATACAAATTATTTTATTATTATTATTTGTTAGTGTTTTACTAAAAAGTTTTTTGCTATCACATACACTTATTGTGCTTTACTGTCATCTGCTGGGAAGCTCCTAATCCATTTCATTAAACCCTTTTCTTTTTTTTCTTTGCAATATTTTCTTACATATTTTGTCCATTTCCCTGACATTCAGAAAATTAAATGGTGTTTAGGTGTCTAGCTAGTAAACACAATTTGTCTTCATGAACGTGTTTTTTTCTTTCTCACGTTTCTATAGCGTACTGTGATGCACACTGATTTCTACTTTCTGATGAATGTTCTGGTCTGATGAGCCAACAAAATTAACAAAAAGGTGCAAAATAAAGCTTTTTACTTTGTTTGTTTTGTAGGCACTAAACCAATCACATTAATTATCATGACGTTTGCACCATGTGTGCGCATGTCGCATTTTTCTGTTCCGCTCGCCCTGAATTTGACCTTAGCACTCTCTCTCTCTCAAAAGGATCTACTCTCTCCCTCTCTTTAATACACACCACACGCAGTAGCTCCTCCCATACCTGGTACAGGCTGCAACATACAGCCTTGGTCACACTTATTTATTTAAAAGAAAATGCTGCAGCAGTGGTTGTTTAAATATAGCCCAAAAGAACACAAACCTTGACCAAAATATTTTCTACTGCCAAAATGAATAAAAAATAGCCCAATTTGGCTAGAAAACCGCGGACATGGCAACACTTGAAGCGCACAGTATACTACAGATTCCCGACCTGGCGTGCGCCAAAGTGACGTCATGGGAGTGCGTACCTACTTATACTTGTGCTGGTGCTCACGACACTAGTTGTAGTCTTCTCCTGAACAGAGGTGTCGCAGCTGAGGAGAGGCTACTGAATTTTATATTTTCACAGACTAGAAGAAGAAGAAAAAGGTAAACGATGGCAGAACTGGCAGCAGCATTGACGTTATTGTCAACAGTGGCTAAGATTATCTTAACTGTGTTGTTATGAACCATTTACAGTTTTATTATGAACCATTAACTGTTATTATGAATCATTTACTGTGCCCTCGAACTCGTCCACGCGCCACTGAAAAAAAGAGTGGTGCGCGCGCCCTTGGCCTGGTCGGTATACTGCAGGCATGACACATCACATATTTGTTGCTCCCGGAAAAATACATTCCTCTTTCCTTCCGCTTCTAGACATTAGTTCTTCTCTTGTTCCTTCTTCCCTCACTTTCGTTGACCTTTTTCCCCTCACTGTCTGATTGGCTCAGAGTTAGCGACTAGCGTCTGAATTGCCAGAAATCTCTAGACGCTAGTCGCTATCAGTGGGTGTGGGGATTAACGGTGCAGATCCAATTGTCCGACACGACTGGAGCGTGGTGTTGGGTGATGTCGCGATGCTACCCTCAATTTGTACGTTGATGGGTGTTTGTCGAGTACAGCTGTCGGCTACAGCCACAATCAGTTTCTCAATTTTTGCCACATCTACAAGCAAGGATTCACCACGAGCCTTCCCCCCCGTCTCCTGTGTGCTCTACTTCTGTGCTCTACTTTAAGGTAAGTAATAACCATCAATCTGGATGAAAATAGGAAACAAATTGGTAGGATAGAGCAATTTATTGATGAATACTATAATAACAAACAACAATTAAAAATGGCAGAGATGAAAATAGGAAAACCTATCCCTAAACGTATATGTGATTCGTCTATGGATACAGATGATAACTTCTTTACATCTCCTGAAAAAGTAAGGATAGATATGGAATTGATAAAATCTATAAATGATAAATTGGGCATACTAGAATTAGTGAGTAAGGATAAAAATAATTTGAAAGCCAGCCTTGAATTGAGTGATAAGAAAGTAGCTACGCTAGTGAAATATATAAACCAATTGAAATGGAAATAAGTGCTTGGAAACCGATGTCAATAAACTAAAAAAAGGAGAATAGCATTCTGAGTGAAAGATTACTTGACACACAAACCAAAAAAGCTTGGGTAAAAGACTTGCGGGCACCAAGACCGGTATGAATGATCAATTTCCGAAGATGTTTGCTGACCGGCGCAAAGTTCTGTGTCCGATTTACAAAGAAAACATGAAGGGAAATGAAGGGAATGCGCATTGCTCTTGTGGTCGATAAATTATAAATTGACAATTAATGATTTACAGAATTAACGATTGTATTTATATAACAATGCTTACATAAAGAAAGAAATTGCAAATGGATGTGTCCAGTATTCAATCAGAACTTGTTAAAACGGAAATAAGTTGCTAAACACAGGGATGTATGTGGACAACTAAATATGGACTGGAGTGTCTAGGAGCTGGGGCTGTGTGAGGACTGTGATGTCTATGCAGAATGTTTTTTTTTTATTTAACCTTTATTTAACCAGGTGAGAACAATTTCTCATTTAAAACGGCGACCTGGCCAAGATAAGGCAAAAAAGGTGCAAGTACAGACAGAGTTACACATAAATACAAATACACAAGTATTACACAAAGGGTACAATAAAGACAAAAGATCAAAAATACAGTTGAAATACAATCGAAATTGAAAGAGGCAGATGTAAGTACATGTACAATTAGTGCAAAGAAATCTTAGAATGTTTACAGCAGACATGAGTTTTGGTATATTATCTGGTCCTGGTGGAGCGGTCCTATTCCCATCATGACTACTGAAGGCCTAAATGACTTAGACATAAAATTATTCTCTGCTGCTTATTTATTTAGTATTATTATTTCTATTATTGTTTATTTATTTTGAGACCCTGCTGTATGCAGGTAATTTGTGTATTACTATTACTATTACCGGTAAAACACTAAATTTGTCATGATGTATATGTCTCTTATACATGGTGGCAGGATATGTGGGACTGTGTGTGGGACTGTCTTTTGTATTGTGCACAAGGGAGGACCAATGAGGATGAGGGTACGCTGGCGCGTTTGGCTGCCGCTCCTTTCTCCAATTTGTTTGCCTTTGCGATGTGGTCGTACTATTTAATATACTTTGGACTGCTGTTTTTAATTGTGTACTCCACCCGGATTAATATGCAAAGTCTCACTGAGAATTATTTTACAGAGAATCAACGCAATACTTTGGCAGTGCATGAGGACTCTGTGATACTACGCTCACGGTGTGTAACGAGGATTCCACGCTGTGATCAGGCTGTGTAATCGGACTTACTATGGCCCTGAGGTACTCTGCACAACAACTTCTGAGCTTAAACCATAACTCTTATTGTTTAGTTAAAGACTCTTTTGAACGCTGTCAAGACATTGGCTTGCTGCGTTCTAACCGATATATTCACCGGGGCTTAAGGTGCACTTTTTCCGTCTCATCCTCTCCTAATGTTTTTGTCCCTTCATGCCGGCGTAAGTTAAATTACCTGCCTTGCGTTGGTGCTGATCACAGTCATTTAATATCAGTTCCCTGTGTGGAGACTAAACCAGTATCTTCTCCTAGTCAGAGCCTGGCACATGATGCTTTATTTAATGCCCGCTCAGTGAATAATAAGGCGCTTTTTTATCAGATTTTATTTTAGGAACAGCAAGTCCAGTTTTCTATCTAACTAAAACATGGCATAAAGAGAATGATGGACTTCTGTTTAACCAGATAACTTCTGCTGGTTTTGGAATTTTAGATCTCCCGAGGTCATCTGGCAGAGGGGGCGGCATTATTGTGATTTACAACCAGCAGCTTAATTTAAGCGTTGTGTCTGTTCCTCAGTTTTCATCATTTGAGTGCTTGGTTTTGAGTATTCCCGCTCCTACTTCTACAATCATTGTGACAGTCTATAAGCCTCCTAAGTCTAAGCCACATATAGTTTTTATGTCAGAATTTGCTGATTTTCTGTCAATGTTGTCCCTAAAGTTCCTTAAAATTCTTATTATTGGGGATTTTAACATTCATGTGGATCAAAGTGATTCAACGACGGTCAGGAATTTTTATCCTGCTTGATTGCTTCAATCTCTCGCAACTGGTAACTGGCCCAACTCATTGTAAAGGCCATACTTTGGATCTTGTGATTACAAATAGCTCATTTGTATCACAGTTATTATCTGTTGACATTGGAATATCTGACCATTCAGCAGTTTTTTTAAATCTGGCATTGCACAATTCTTGTGTACCTTCCATTCGAACTGTAACTTTTCGGAAGTGGAAGTCTATTGATCAGACAGTATTTTCGAATTCTGTTGTTTCCACTTTCAGTGATCTGCACTCTACATCTTTGGAGGAGAGAGTCTCACAGCTAAATAACGCTCTTGCTGTTAATCTAGACACTTTTGCTCCCCTGAGGTCACGCAAGGTTACGTTTGCTCACAATGCTCCATTTTATTTTTAATTTTAATTTAACCTTTATTTATAATGTCGATCTGCGCACTAAGAAGGCTGCCTGTCAGAAAATGGAGCGAAAATAGCGACTCACTGGCCTGAATGTGCATTATCTAGCCTGGAAGGATCTTCTAAGTGATTACAGAGCATCAATTGAGATTGAAAGATCCTTGTATTTTTCTAAAATTATTGTAAACTATCAAGAAAACCCAAGACAATTGTTTAAAACTCTAATCAGACTGCTTCAAGTTAAAGCTGCTACTACTATGCCTGTTTCTCAGTTGCTGTGTAATTATTTTCTCCATTTCTTCAATTCAAAAACTGATAGCGTTCGTAATCAAATTTCTGTCTCATCCGTTTCTACTCTCTCATTCCATTGTCCACATGGTTTCACTGGTAATTTCCTAACTAACTTTCCTCTTGTTGATATTGAGACTCTTAAAAGTGAGGTATCTTGCATTAAAGCTACCATTTGATTGCCTGATCCTCTTCCCACAGGCTTATTTAAATCTTGCTTTGATGTCTTGTGCCCGATTGTTCTCAGTATTATGAATGACTCTTTGCAGACTGGGTATGTTCCAACAGCACTAAAGATTGCTGCTTTAACTCCAGTTCCAAAAAAAAGAAAATGTTGCCCTGGATGATTACAATAATTATCGTCCTATTTCAAACCTCTCGTTTCTGGCTAAAATACTTGAGCGTATTGTTGCCTCTCATTTGTATAATGATCTCATGATTAATAACCTTTTTGAACCACTTCAGTCAGGGTTCCGCAAATTTCATAGTACTGAGACGGCTCTGGTTAAAGTCACCAATGATCTGTTGATGGCTTCTGACTCTGGTGCAACATCTATTCTCATTCTTTTAGATTTAAGAGCCGCTTTTGACAGTGTTGATCACGGTCTAATGCTTACACGTATTGAGGGAGTGGCTGGTGTGTCGGGGCCAGTTTTGAAGTGGTTTCGGTCCTACTTTACTGACCGTTCCCCAGTTCATCTTAATGGGTGGCCATAGGTCAGCGATTAGCTCTGTTCTCACTGGTGTTCCCCAGGGGACAGTCCTGGGTCCCTTACCTTTTTACATATATCTATCACCACTTGGCTATCTCTTGAGATCGCTTGGCCTCCATTATCATTTTTATGCCGACAACGCAGATTTATATACATTTGAAACCAAATGAGCGCCCTGATGCTGATTTCCTTTCTGGTTGTACTGCAGAAATAAAAATCTGGATGAGCAATAATTTCCTGTGCTTGACGGTTCTGTTTTGGGAATCCAGAGCAAAATTAGGAACCTTGGAGTTATTTTTGATGCAAATCTTACATTTGATTCTTTCATTCAGTGTAGTGTTAACACATCTTTTTTTCATCTCAGAAACATCGTTAGATTGCGGCCAATGTTAACCTTCCCAGTAGCTGAAAAGCTGATAAATTCCTTTGTCATCTCTCAGATTGACTATTGTAACGCCCTTTCAGCCAGAGTTTCTAAATCTACACTACACAAGCTTCAAAATGTACAAAATTCTGCTGCTAGGATATTAACTGGGTCCAGAATATGCAACCATATCACTCCAGTTTTGGAATCCCTGCCTTGGCTCCCAGTCAGGTTCAGAGTTGATTTCAAGATTATGATGCTTACATACAAATCTTTGCATAGCCTGGCTCCAAATTATTTAGCTGAACTATTACTCCCTTTCACTCCAAATCGCAGATTGCGCTCCTCAAAACCAAGCATGCTGGTTGTTCCTAAAACTCTCTTAAAGTCTATGGGTGACAAGGCTTTTTCCTCCTATACACCTGTCCTTTGGAATTCTCTGCCTCTTGAACTTAGGGAAGCACAGTCTTATGCCATTTTTAAAGGTCAACTCAAGACTTATTTTTTTAAACTTGCTTTTACCTGTTGATGTTTTTAAATTGTTTATTGTATGTATGTACAGCGCTTTGAGAAGCTGCTTTTAAAGGTGCTTTATAAAATAAAGGTTATTATTATTATTATTATTGATGTATTGTGTTTGCGCACGACCCTCCGGGACACATATTAAGGTAGCTGCTCTTTATTTTTTCCCTTTACGCATGTGAACGGTGTTGGTTGATTAAGCCACACCGGTTCACGCTTTGTAATTAAGGCACCTATATTAGTTTCTGTGTCCAGAGGGTCGACGCATGTTATTGTTTCCTGTTATGTGTTGTTGAGGGATCATTGTGATGGATGCTAGAGGTTGTGAGTTGTTGGAGCCGATTACCGCTATTTATTCTTATTCATTATTGATTGAGCCTTCACCTCGTTATGTGTCGTACATGATGTATAAGTGTAAGTGAGCCATGCATTCGTTTTTTAGAGCATTCGCGCCGATGCCACGATAAAGCATTGTAGCTTTAGGTACGTGCGTTGTGCAGCCACAATATACAGTTGTTAGTTCCTCCTGGCTACGATATATGTATCCTTCACATGTTGTTCCATAAACATCCTTGAACACTCCTCCCTGCTTGGACTCCCTATCCTTCACAACCACAATACCACTACACCTGCGATTTTGTGACAAAATTGAGCAGCACCTCCCTCAGTTGACCCTGAGCCTGCCTGGTACTTACTGTTTTTTGTTGAGGTATAAAGTTCAATAGCTCATGCCAGGGCTGGGTGGGGTGGTAATAAAGGGAAGTAGGGCTGGGAGGTATGGCTTAAATTTAATACCCCGATATTTTTCAAATGTTTGACGGTATCCCGGTATTTAAAGGTATTTAATTTTTTAAGTAAAGGGTTGAAAGAAATTAATTTGTTCGTTCATTATGATTTTTGTTGGAACACCTATAAACAAGACTGAGTAAGTAAAAGTAGTGCTATTGTTTAAATCTTTATTAAATGCAGGAATACTAATAAATAACTTTGCAACCGCAAAAAAACAAGCCTATCCGCTGTCTTTAGTACTGAACCGTGGCTTGTCATGGCACCACCACAGTACTTGCTTAGGTTTATGAATTACAAAAAAGTCCCACTGTCATTTAACTAGATTAACTACTGGTATAGTTCTGACAATCAGATTGGTTTCACAGGTTCTGGGCAGGGAAAAATAGCCTTTGAACTCGAGCCAAACAACCCCCATAATCTTTTTTCTCATGTTATAACATCGGTCGAGTGGCTAGTGCATGCGCTAATAGAACCAAGCATGTATATGCCGTCAAGAGCATGACAGCGGTGTAGGTGGCAGTATAACGAAAGGCTGAAGCCCACGTTAGCCAATCAGATTCCCAAAAGTAGCCAGATGAAAATGTAAACATAGGTCGCACTTTTGGCGCAGGTGCATGTTCTGGCGCATACAGTGACGTCGGCTGCCTAAACCTCCGTTTTCCTTCGTTTACATGCCAACGGAGTTTTAAAAAATCTCCACTTTAGCCAGAGTTTTTAGAAAGAATCGTTTTTAAGGGCGAATTCTCGGTTTCCGTGTAAACGAAGGGCACAAACGAAGGGAAATATCTCAGTTTTTCAAAATAACCGTCCGTGTACGTGTAAACGGGATCTTAAACCAAACCATGTCCACACTATCGACGTTGCACCCTTTTTAACAACACATTTTTCGCTTGCTGCAGCGCGGATAATTCTACCTGCACCCTCCATTGTTTTTTTTCCACCGTTTATCTAACTTCCAGGTGTTTGTTTCTCACGTGTGTTTGTGTGTGTCCCGCAGTGGGCATTAAGATTTTAGGGGCGCAGTTTATTCCAAAATAAGATTATTCTCAGTTGTTGCAGCTGGCGGAATGACATGAAAAAAATACCGGTAACGAATATAGCATACCGCTACATACATGAATACCGGTAT
>JACXGM010015946.1:9982-20985 GCA_016801145.1 Umbra pygmaea
CTTTAAATCCAGACTCAAAACACATCTGTTTAGCTACGCTTTTACTGAATGAACTCTGTGCTAAGTCCGAACTGATTGCACTATATTTTATATGTTCGTTCAATCTCTTTTATTTCTTAAACTGTACTATTTTTCTAACTGTTTTTCACTTTTATTTTAAATGCTTTAATTTTATCTGTTTTAAATTTTTGTGTTTTCCGGTTTATGTTAAGCACATTGAATTGCCATTGTGTATGAAATGTGCTATATAAATAAACTTGCCTTGCCTTACTCAAATTATTCAGAATGAATTATTCACACTGTACATCAACCGCAAGGGAACCCATTCAATCAACATACAAGTGATTTGTGATGCCAATAGTAAAATCGCCCATGTCTTTGCGAATTACCCTGGCTCAAGCTATGACTCATTTATGGCAAGGTCTGCCATATTTGCGGGGAGTCCCCCCTTGGATGGGTGGCTGCGAAGGGGACAACGCTATCCATTAAAGACATGGCTGATGATGACACCATTTCTGATGGCAGCGACAATGTTTGAAATGCTGTTTAATCGAAAACACACACAGACACGCAGTGTAGCCTAACTGAACGAACATTTGGCACACTGAACATGCGCATAAGGTGTTTGGGTAGAACATGAGGCACTTACATTACTCAAGTCGCAGCATTCTTTGTGGCTTTGTGTTGTACACAACATGAAATATTAGAGGACGTGATGTTGAAATGTGCCGTTACTTAACCCAAATGCCCAAGTAGCAGTCAGAATGGGAGAGCTTATACAAAAGAGTGAGGTAAGCAAAGTAATCTCGCTCTGTTAGACTACTTTGCAAAATATTACCATGCATTCATAACCTCATGATTCAATGAGAGTGGGTGTAATGCATTTCCAGTTCAAACCTTCTGCAGCTGCTTAGCCAAACGAAGCTACAGGAAAATTAACCGTTACAGGAAACAGGTCAGCCACCCTCTGGAAAAATGGGACTACAGGTATACACAGAAGCTTACAAATAAATCACAATTCAATCCCCACTCATTTCCATCTTTATTTTTGTTCATTACTGCCACAATGCTTTGTCAGCCGAACTGTTCTGATGGATTTAAATAAAAAATAAAACATTACACAGCCCACCTTGCTTGGGTCTGTACCACAACAATACAACAAAAATATATTTATTTAAATATTGTAAATAATATAATAGAAATTAAAATGCTAAACTGAATGTGATTTGAGGTTGAATCCAATCAGAACTATATTGGTCAGTGTATGTTCTGGCCGTTCGTTTTTCCTTTCATAAACGGTTATTAAAAAACAAACTAAATTGAAAATTGAATTAAAAAGTATTTTTCCTTTTCATGTTCAAAAACGGACGCGCAAAATTAAAAAAAATGATTTGATTTTCATTTTCAGTTTCATAAAAGAAAAAATATAAAATCACTAATAAACAAACAAAAAAGTTCTGTTTTTTCATTTTCTGAGACCGGATGTTGCCAATATGACAAAACCGGGAAACTTTACTGTTAACTTCCGGAATAGGAACGCAGTAATCTGAGATACCGGAATTTACCTCCGTAGTCTTATCGTACATTTCTTAAAGTATTATAATTAAAATCTATATTTCCTGGCAATAACCATCCGCGTTCACTTGGTGGGGACATGCACCTAAAAAAATCTGAAAAGGAAGCTAGATTGTGATTAGCTGGCTAACTACCTGTAAGGTTAGTGTTCCGTCTTCAGTGCTGTATATTTGGTTTTAATATATGGCAAAACCTAAACATTGGTAGAAATACAGCTGTTTGTAGCATACACTTCCTCAAGACAGACATCATTGATTGTCGGCGAAGGAGACTTAAAGAAGGTGCCGTGCCAGTGTGGTTTCACTGGAATGATTATTCCCTACCGCCAGCAAGACCAAGCATGTGGGAGCGGACCGACCGTCCAGTGTCACCTCCAAAAGAGGAAGATATGGAGGGCGACCTGCTACTTTCCTGAACCATCTCCCTTGGACATCACCCTACAACAGGTCTTTGGTTTACAATGATTTGCTGGATCCGATGATGACATCAGGTTTTACACCAGGTCAGTATTAATCAACAGAGTAGCTTAGTAAAATACCTGAACGTGTATTGTGTCTGTAAATCACAACCATACCATGTAAGAAATAATGCCACAATTTACATTCATTTGAAGTTAATTAGATATTGTACTCCTATTTGGACACATTAGTAAGATAAGTGTGTGCATTGCAAATTCTTATAGTTACAAAGTAATTTTAAAAGCCTTTATCCACAATTTTAGGTTTGCCAGCTATACACACTTTTTTATTTTGGGTGTATACTATAGGCTTAATAACATGTTTACTAGGGTTTGAGTGTGGCCAAATACTTTCACACCAAATGGTTGTCAGATTAAGATGTAAATATTTGTGGCAGTGATCCAAAACATGCTAAAATTTGTGCAATATGTAGATAGATATGGAGCATATATGACACGTTTTTAATGTTTTCTTTTTAAGGCACGGTGCCTACAACCTATCGATGAGTGGTTTTTGATGTAACTCTCCTTGGGACTAATTCAGAAGGACCCGGGCCATCGATTCAATACTCACCAATCCACTGTGAGTAGGATCATCAACACATGGGTGCACTTCCTCTACTCTGTGTTGGGTTCCATATGCATTTGGTTGTCTCCAGAGGAAATCAAGGCAAACATCCCCCAGGTGTTTGGTAAATATTCTGACACCCTGGTTATCATTGACTGCACCAAGCTAATGTGCCAGACACCGTCCTCCCTACTCCTCCAGAGTCAAATGTTCTCACAGTACAAGTCTCACATCACCATGAAGAGGATGATAGGCATCGCACCCAACAGAGCGGTCACCTTCGTACCGTCACTGTTTTCAGGATCTGTCAGTGACAAGAAGCTGTTCAAAAGGTCAGGGATCATCCCTTTACATGACAAGGACATGGTGTTAATGGTAGACCGAGGATTCAACATAGATGACCTTGTGCCTCGCAAAGTTTACAGACCACCTTTACTGAACAAAAGGGAGCAGTTTTCCAGAGCTACCACAGTAGCTCTCCACGAACAGTATTGAGCAGCTCTGTAATAATTACAATAGAAATGTTTGATTACAAAATCAATTTGGGCCCAAACAAGGAGGAAATGATATCAGATCCTGTGCTTCTTCCTGGCACCAGTGCCAGCATTTCAAGCTGTCAGAAAATGCAGACGTCTTCAAACTTCTATATTTTTTTAAACAACATCACTATCATTGTACAGTATATTCTTAATCAGATGCCCTCCCCTGGTTATTGATCGAGCAAAGTGTGACATTCGAAATATAACTTTCTTAGTTTGAATGCACCAGACTGTGATCAGAAGAAGCACATGAGCTGGAATTTCCTTTGTTAGCAGCGAGGTCCAAAAAGGTATGTAAGAAAACACACAACTGACATTTATTATACAAAATGTATACATGACGACCCAAAATCAATTGGGCTTCCCAATGTTTGTGTTCTCTTTGTGAAAGAACATTAATTTGTCACGCAAATACTCATAAATTTTATTTAGTGCATTATTGACAAACAGAGCCACACAACCAATTTATGTAGCATTCACATTAGCTTGACCGTGATACTCTCGTTTAAATATCAACAAATCCGACAAGCTAATGTCCAACAGTCAATCAGGACACTAAAGCTAAAAAGATAATGCATATTTTTGCAAAAAATATCCTAAACATATCTCAAATTTAACCATGGAATATTTAATAGAAAGGAGGACAAAGGTTTTGAAATGGCCATCTTAGTCTTCAGACCAGTATAGTGTGTGGTTATATTTATATAATGTTCAAGTCAAGAACTGGTTGGCAACAGAAAACAGTTGGAAGCAGCTATATATCTGCCAACATACTGTAGGTGTTACCAAGTACTAAGTTAAAGGGTGCACATATGTTTACACACTCCATGCTCACTTTTTTTTTTGTTTAATATTTTACATTTATTTTGAATGGCAATTCTGTCAAAACATTTGCAGAAGGGTGTCATATTTTAATTTGTGCCATATAGAGGTCAGGTCAACTGCTGTTTCAGATAAATATTAATTGTAACAATTGTCTTCAAGGGGTGCCCAAACTTTAAAATTCACATTTTTATGTCCAATTTTGTCTTGCTAACATTTTATTTATGGATTGATTGTAGATATACTCATAGATATGTATTAAAAAAAAGAAATCAGTGTTAAGTTGTTGTTTTTTGAAGACACTGGCCTCCCTGTGGATGTGCTGTTGGAGCATGTCATTCTGTGCACAAATCACCAGGTCACACCATTCCAGTCCAGTGAGCGTCAACTGTCCTTGTACTTGCCAGTAGTAGAAATGACTCTTTGATACTGTGTGTTCCATTCTTTACATTTAGATAAGGACAGTCAATGTAGCTGACCACGTTAGGGCACTTGATTTAACAAGCCCAAATGATGGCTTCTCATAAGGGTCATACACCAAACTATCAGGTGACGCTCCCAGCTATGGAACATCTGGATTCCACACTTTTGGAAGTTAAAAAATGTTGGCCATGCCATAATCCCTCAACACTCCCACCTCTATCTCCAGTCCTCGTTTCATTGCTGTTTTCTGCCGGCTCCCCCAGATAATCCTACTTGCTAATGTTTCCGCTGTAGCTTGTCCTCGTACATGGCAGACCTCCCTGAACTTGGAGGCTGTCTCTCTTTCTTCCCTGAGGGAGTACCTCTCTGGTATTTCATTTTGGCATCTAGTGGCTTTCTCAATCTTCTGAGACTGATGTAAAGACACACATGGAGGCAAGGTGCAACTGCTCCTGATTAGTGGAATTTCTGGTAATGGTGGAGCATCACTGTGGCTGATAACTGTATCCAATACAGTACATGGGTGCTGATAAGACAGAATACTTCTGGCTTGTACCTCCCCAATGCAGAATCAACCAGAGGTTTCCCTGCAGATATGGCCATTCTGGTAATGACTGGAGCAGTTTCTGGAGGGAAGTCAGCATACCCAACAGCTACATCCAGAGAAGACAGGTCTGGAATATCCCCCACGACCCTCTTATACAGAACATATCTGAAAATATGACATTTGCGTGGGTAACACTCATAAATGTTCCAATATAATTCTAATTAATTACCTGATAACAACATTAGATGACACACTGGGTTTTGGTTTGAGGATGACCATTTCATCTATGCGTCCTGGCCTCACTACCTAAATACTATAAGACATTTGTGTAATTGGATCACTGTACCAATTAGAGGAAAATATCTATCCTTATATCCCTCTGCATTAATTCATCTTACAAGTTTTTCAAATAGGGTATTATGTTGATGTTGTTGATGATCACTATTAATAATCACTACAAACCATTGTCTAGGTTTATGCCATTTCTGTTCAGTTTCTGTACACGACATCACAGAAATACTGAGCTCTGAGTAGTGTGCGGTCGGAAATAACAGCGCTATCAGATGAGTAGTGTGCAGTCTGAAATAACAGCGCTATCAGCTGAGTAGTGTGCGGTCTGAAATAACAGCGCTATCAGATGAGTAGTGTAACATTTCCTGGTTCCTCATCCCTGTGAACTACATCTTCCCCTTCCTGGACTGATCTGAACTACAATTCCCATTCCCCAGTTCATCTTCCCTGTGAACTACAGCTTCCCTGGTCTTGCCTCCTCAGAACTACGTTTCCCATAACCCGGACTCAATCACGCAAATTCAGCACACCTACTCTCACCCAGTCCATATATAAAGCACACACACACCATTGCCTCTTCGTGAGGTATTGTAAGTACTGTTTCCTTATTTACTGAGCATTCTAATTTCTATGTTGTTGTTCCGGTATGACCTCTGCTTTAATTTTGGATTACTCTGCCTTGGATTTACCTTTGTACCTTTTGCCTACAATATATCTTGGATTGTTATTCTGGCCTGGCCCATGCATAGTTTATTTTGTCTTTTACTGCCTTGGTTGACTAATTTACTCTGAGAGAATAAACATTATTGTTCATTTTTAACTTTTGGGAGTTTGATCATTTACAGAGGAGTGAACATTACAAGTAGTGTGCAGTCTGAAATAACAGCGCTATCAGGTGAGTAGTGTGCAGTCTGAAATAACAGCGCTATCAGGTGAGTAGTGTGCAGTCTGAAATAACAGCGCTATCAGCTGAGTAGTGTGCAGTCTGTAATCATCACGCTATCAGATAATTGCACATGGATGATCCAGGAACACAAGTGCATCAACTGCTCACTAGGATTACTGGGTCAGAATCTCACAGTGTCATCTGCAAACATAAATCAAATGTATTTGTAATTAATTGATTTTGTTAATTTCTTTAGTCATAAACAATAGGTCTATTCTCAATTAAAAACAACATGCTTATGATTAGAGGGTAAGATGTGTGATTAATCAGTCTATACACATACTTAAAAAAATTGATAAATGTGTTCTGCATAGTAATAAAAGTCCCAAATATACATTATCTTGTAATGGGTTTGCTTGGATGGTTGACAAATCACTCAGCTTGCTAGCCAACAAGCCTATATAGTGTACTACTGATTTAGGAAGAGTTTTCTGGTGAAAACACATTGTGTGCATAAATGGAGTCTTTGATCAAGGTTGACTTATTCTAGATCAGTAGCAAGTGGTACTCCCTCAGGAAAGAGAGGGTGACAGCCAATCTTCTTGGTTGCAGGTTCAATCAGGTTCCCAAAAAAAAAACATGGATGGTTATTGCCAAGAAATATAGATTTTAATAACAATACTTTAAGAAATGTATGATAAGACTACTGAGGTAAACTCCCGTCTCTCAGATTACTGCGTTCCTATTCTGGAAATAAACAGTAATGTTTTCCGGTTTTGTCATATCGACAACATCCGGTCTCAGAAAATGAAAAAAATGACCTTTTTTCATTTCTGGTTTCTAGTGATTTCATATTTTGTTTAATGAAACAGAAAATTTGAATCAAATCATTTTTTTTTATTTCGCACGTCCGTTTTTGAAAAATGCTTTTATTTCAATTTTCTATTTTGTATTTTAAAACAAATCAAAAAACCAATCATTTTTTGTTTTTTAATAACCGTTTATGAAAGGAAAAATGAACGGCCAGAACATACACTGACCTATATTGAACACAAAAGACTGACAAGATTCTCCACAATGGATGATCACTCCTGAGTGACTGTGTGTCCTCCACCTCTACATAAGAGATGCTCTGAAGCATACATCCTAATTGAAGCCCTCTGTGGCTGTGTTATCACATTTCATGACTCCATCTGCACAAGTAAAAAAACACAAATGATTAGAAATACACCAAAGTAATCTGCAGTCATACACCAAGCCCCCATATTTGTAAGCAAAAATATGTTGCCTGTGCATCCACTACCAATACTGGATCAATACAAAACTCAACAAATATTGAGATAGCTATGGCATTGTAATTTAAATGTCAACAGGGAAGGAAATGTTTTGTTCAATCAAGTCATTATTTACAGTTTGGCAAGAGCTAATTCCACATTGGCAAGAGCTGGTTCCACATGAAATATTGGCTTACGGTACCTTGTATTGCTCCATAAACCTTTGTCTTCTCCAAAGCTTTCTTGCCTCGTCTCCCCTTCATATTGAATTTAGACTGACAAGTTTAAACTGTCACATGCTTGTCTCGGTAGCTTCTTTTCGATAGCTTACCCTTACGAAAAAAGTATACTTCAAGTTTATTGTTGTAAGTATACTTAAGGATAAAAGTATACTATTTTATAGGTACTTTAAGTGTACTTATGTATATACTATTTATATACTAAGTAAACTAAATTGGCCCACTTTTTAGTTTATTTAGTACACTTTAAAGTATACTGAACTTAAAATAAACTTACTTTTGAATACTTTAAAGCAGTGGTCCTTAAACCCTTCCATGGAGGGCCTAGTGTATGCAGGTTTTCGCTTTTACCTTGTACAAGCCTGAAGGAGTAGCTCACTAATTGGTTAGTATCTCCCCTCACCTGGCAGTCTAGGTCCTAATTATGCTCTAATTGAAGGGAAAGACCAAAAACCAGCATACACTAGGCCCTCCATGGAAGGGTTTGAGGACCACTGCTTTAAAGTAACCTGTGCAGCACTCCAATGGCAACTCTGGGATGTTAAGTAACATAAGAACAAAGCCCTTCCTGTTTGGTGTTAGACACCAAAAAAAATTACAGATTCATGTTTGCTGTAAGTAAGAAAAATACAAGTGTATGTATTGTGGAACATTTTAAGTTCTTTAAGAAGTATACTTCATAAAGTAAAAGTGCACTACACAAGTTACTTTAAAGTATTCAAAAGTAAATTTAAAATAAACTATAAGTATACTTTAAAGTGTACTAAATAAACTAAAAAGTTGGCCAATTTAGTTTACTTAGTAGGCTATATAAATAGTATGTAAAAGCCAACAGAGTAGTTAAGCACTATTTTGATTATAGCTACGCTATAATGTTTTATTATTATTACGGTATCGAGCTTTATTTGGTAACCATAGAAACGGGAAGTATAGTAATCAGATAAACGATTGGCGAAAAAGATGAAAGAAAAAAGTCTGAAAGGCCACGAAAAAACAGTTAACAGTAAAATACAAGGTTTAGCTTCAGTCAATTGGGGAACAAGGTGTGTAAAGTTAAAGCTTATATTTGAGCTACCTGAAATGTTTATCGTAAATGTATAATTTGGTAATGCTAACAGATTGAAACTAATGTAATGAGCTGTGTAACGGTCGAAATGAGATGGTAATACGTGGTTCATTTGTTTTTGCCCAGCTCTTACGTTGGTTGATGACAAGGATTGCAATAAAAGTTATTTAACCAACAGTTCTGGCCTTCTCAATATTGACTGGATCCTACATAGTATATACATAAGTAAACTTGTAGTACACTTAAAGTACCTATAAAATAGTATACTTATCCTTAAATATTCTTACAAAAATAAACTTGAAGTGTACTTTTTTTCATAAGGGTAAGCTAGTGAAAAGAAGAAGCTACCGAGACAAGCGTGTGACAGTTTAAACTTGTCAGTCTAAATTCAATATGAAGGGGAAGGGAAGACGAGGCAAGAAAGCTTTGGAGAAGACAAAGGTTTATGGAGCAATACAAGGTACCATAAGCCAATATTTCATGTGGAACCACAGAAGAAAATTAGCTCTTGCCAAACTGTAAATAATGACTTGATTGGACAAAACATTTTCTTCCCTGTTGACATTTAAATTACAATGCCATAGCTATCTCAACATTTGTTGAGTTTTGTATTGATCCAGTATTGGTAGTGGATGCACAGGCAACATATTTTTGCTTAGGGGAACTTGGCTTAGGTTAGCTACCAGCCTAGCTGTAGTAAGTTACTTAGCAACCAAACAATGCTCGTTCATGTTAAGCTTGGATTTTTTTTGGGCACTTTGGTCCATAGAAAAGGAATGGATTGAAAGGACGTTGCAATTCAAATCGATGTAGCAGAATGGTCAGAGCGGCAGACATTTTTACGTGTACCTTCCCATTGCAAAAATCTAGCGGCTTACTTCCGCATTAAACCTATTTGCGTGTTGTCACTGTGACAACTAACAATAATCACCATTTTGTTGTGTACTAACCGAATGACCACGGCAAGTCAAAGTCAAAGTTGTTTATTTATCATATGCATCGAATAACATACATCATCCTATGCAGAGAAATTCTTTTGACATGGCACGACACATCTATGCAGGGGGCTTAAAAAGAATTACAACAATATAAAGAATATTTAAAATAATAATGACAATAGTAATAATAATAATAAAACGCTATGTACTGAGCAGTGATCTGGAAAATGTACAACAGTAGAAGTAGTAAATATTATAGATTTGGCATGGAAAATGCTTTTAAAGGTACATTTGAATTCTGCTACATCAGATGTAGAGAGCATAAAGTGACCAGAGAGTGTTAGTGCTCAACAGACGATTTGTGATCAGTGTCAGTGTTCCATGTTGAGCAGCCGAATGGCCAGGGGGAAGAAACTGTTTTTAAGTCTGGTGGCCCGTGCCTTGATGCTCCGGTAACGTCTACCAGACGGCAGTATTGAGAAAAGTTCACGGCCTGGGTGGCTGTGCTCTTTCAGAATGTTCTTTGTTTTCCTAAGGCATCGCTTATGGTAGATGCCTTGCACGGAGGGGAGGCAGCAGCCAATAATGCGCTCCGCTGACTTCACCACCCTCTGAAGGGCCTTACGATCAGCAGCGGAGCAGCTGCCGTACCAGGCTGTAATGCAGCCTAAGAGGATGCTCTCAATGTTGCACCTGTAGAAGTTTATTAAAATCCTGACAGACATGCCAAACATCTTGAGTCTCCTCAGGAAGTATAGGCACTTTTGGGCAGTTTTTGTTGCCAAGATTGTCTGTCTGGACCATGTGAGGTTGTCGCTGATGAACACACTGAGGAACTTGAACTCTGAAACTCTCTCGACTTCAGCTCCATCTATGTGTATGGGGGCAGGACCCTCCCTCTGCTGCTTCCTAAAGTCCACTATCATCTCTTTTGTCTTGCTAACGTTGAGAGAGAGGTTGTTGCTCTGGCACTAGGTAGCCAAGGCTCTTACCTCCTCTCTGTAAGCAGTCTCATCGTTGTTGGAGATGAGACCTAGGATGGTTGTATCATCAGCAAACTTTTTGATGGTGTTGGAACTGCGTGTGGCCACACAATCATAAGTGAACAGAGCGTACAAGAGGGGACTGAGTACGCAGCCCTGTGGGGCTCCGGTGCTCAGGGTCATTGTGGAGGAGGTGAGGTTGCCGATTCTCACCATCTGGGGTCTTCTCGTTAGGAAGTCCAGGATCCAGTTGCAAAGGGAGGAGTTAAAACCCAGGATCCTGAGCTTGGAAATGAGCTTAGCAGGAACAATAGTGTTGAATGCTGAGCTGTAGTCCACAAACAGCATCCTCACGTATGTGTTCCCTTTTTCCAAATGTGAGAGGGCGGTGTGTG
>JACXGM010015947.1:0-20882 GCA_016801145.1 Umbra pygmaea
TGTGTGTGTGTCTGTGTGTCTGTGTGTCTGTGTGTCTGTGTGTCGGTGGGCGAGGTGTATGTGTACTGTGTTTGTGTGCTTGTGTGTGTGCCTCTCTACAAGCCTGGGCTTGGTTGCACAGAATGATAGGTGTATATGGAGATGTGGAGGGAGACCATCTCATACTGAGGATACCGAAGGAGGCCAGGAGGGGTGGGGTGGGGGGGGTAAATTAAGGCGTCCTCCTCAGCTGCCCCTGCTGAGACAAAGCGCTGCAGACACACACGCCGTCATGTTTCTGTGACAGGCCTGCGGGCACCAGGGCCGGCTGTCCACAGCACCAGCCCGGACCCTTAGTATGTCCGCCTACGAAACATGTAATAACTATTCAATGTTTTTGTGGCCTTACATATTCCTAATGTCAATTAAAATTCGCTAAGAAAATGCACGGTAGCCTTTTAATCTGAATCTATTCTTTGTGGTATTCTTATCACTTTTTAATGATGCACAATATTTTAGGCCTCTAGGTTCTAAAGCTTGTGTATATAAATAATGTTGAGCTAAAACGGGCCACCGACTTGTACTCTCTTTCTCTGAGATGTCTAGGTTAGTAATTTCTTTCTCTGCTGTGTCTAGAAGTTGGGCATGCCCTGCAAACTCATTGGACGTCACTGTGCAGCTCACTTCAGTAGATACTGCTGTTTGTCAATTAGTTCCTGTGGTATCTTTAAAAGTTTAAAAATAACATACTTAATGGAGAAAGGAAACTTCTGCTCCGACAGCTAAACGCAAGTCTATAACATAGCACACCCTTTGGATTTCCCACTTGAAGTGACACTTCTGCGAACTGTACTTCCTCCACTTTAGTGAAACCTAATTCGTACAATTTGGTGGAGATTCCCTCTCTGACACTAAGTAAGGAAATGGCACTTATAGTCCAGAGCTTAGATCACTATACCAAACTTCAGCACTGTGATTCATCTCTTCAAAACCCAAGCAATAAGAATGATGCAATGTGGATGCAGCTGTTAGCTGTGGTATATTGGCTACAACCACCTGACATGCCTATTGCTATCTCATAAACTAGGTGGCTTGAATCCTGAATGCTTTTTGGCCATGGTTTATTGGCCATACATTTACATTTTAGCCATTTAGCAGACGCTCTTATCCACAGTGACTTACAGTTAGTAAAAGGACATCCCCCCAGAGCAACTTATGGTTGAGTGCCTTGCTCAAGGACACAACGACATTTAAAACAGTCAGGAATCAAACTGGCAACATTCTGACTAAAAGTCTGACTCCCTAACCATTAAGCCATCTGATGCTCATATACTATGACTGCCTGACATGACTTATTGCTATCGTAATCCATTTAATAATACATTACAACTGCAAACACTTGGTGTCGTACCTGACGTATACAGTCTGCTTTCAGCAAATCAACAATCAGTATTTAAAGCATCTGGATAATAATAGTATATATTCAATCTCTCACAGGGAGGACAATCCATAATGTAGCGCTCTAAGCCAATGACTCTGAAACATTCTAGCATAATGCTATTTCAGAACATTCTCCCCCACAACAAAAAGAAAGCAGAAAGTGCTATACTACTGCATGTATAAAATTGAGTGTCCCATTTCCCAGACGAAAAGACAACATGAGCACTGAATCACCATAGGTTGTCTTTGTAGCTAGGCTGCACTTACAATGACAGCCGTTTGATAACAGCCACAATTACAGGCTTCCGGAAGTAGCATTATAACCGCCTTTTTCTCCTCAGAGATAAAAGAAAAAAGAATTATGGCCAAAAGAAGACAAAGGGCCTACGAGATGACAAGGCAGGTATATTGCCTATGTTGATTGGTCATTGTTAGGCCTAATAATGTTCAGTGCCATGACAATAGTGCACTAATTAGGAATCACAGGTATCCTTTCAAAACAGAGACCTGTTAGGTAGTCAAAAAAAGACTATGATCAGAGAGTTCTAACTAAAGGGCCAGTACGCTCTTGGGATAAACTCGTGTACAGTAACGCCTCATTAGTAGCATGGTTTATTCTTTCATTGCCAGACAACTTTTAGAGAATTAAATGGAATTCAGGACTTGGTTTTCTAGAATTTTCCATGAATCTCTGAGGTGTTTTCATGGACTGCATAGCCCAGTCATTAATTATTTTTCAGAATTGAACGGAGATGATAGTTTTCTTGTTCAGCAACCAAGTCGATAATGTACATTTAAAAATACAATTTAAATGAATTATAGTATACACTATAAACATATACTTGTGACCAAAAATATCCACACCCTTGCGTTTATGACTTAATCATTGTTGGCTGGCTAATGAAGCAATGGTGGACTGTTCTAAAGCCCATATTTTAATCGCATAAAAATCTAATGGTGTGAGCTGAATTCAACTGCTTGGCAAAGGCACTTAAATATTTCAGAAACGGAATTTGCAGCTGAAGGACGGGCCAAGTTGCTGTTAGAGAAATGCACGTAGCTTTTTCAGTATTTATGGTTAGAAGAACATTTAAAGTGCAGTTCAATTTGCAAAAGGATGTACAACCAAATACCTACTATTGATAAGGGGTAAAATACATTTGGCAGGCAATTCATGTTTTATTTCAGAATTATAATAATCAACCTAAATTTAAATGATACAATTTTTATGACTGATTCTGCAAATTGAAAACTTCAAGGTTATTGACTTTCAACTACATTCTGATGAAATTATTTTGAAATAGTGCAAGGGTGTGAATATCTTTTTCTGAAACTGTAAACATAAAATTAATCTAAATCTATGTATTAACAATGACACGTTCTAATGACACATCGTAGAATGTTTCATTTGAATAAAATGTACCAGTATGTAAAAAAAATAAATGAAAATATGTTGTTGTAATTTAGCCTTGCTTTTAAATATGTAAATGGCAAAAGTGTTCCTTTAACATCTTTTCCAGCATGTTTATCTTTGTTTTTCTTGTGCACATTCCCTTCCATAGACTCCAATTATCTCTTTGTTGCCTGATTTTTGCTTGATTGAAGTAGATACAATCTAGATCAGGTGTAATATACATTGAACACATACACATATAAGAATACACATGGCCGCTCCCTGTGTCTCTCTATTCACACTCACTCATTCAGGGAAGGGATGCACAATGATATGCTCTTACACACAAAAACACACATACTTCATTCCAGTAAAGGTCTCTTCCAGAGACCATAAATTATTCGATTATGCAACAATTCAGCCTTGTCATAGATTACAGCCGAACAGTCGTAAATTCACTCTGAGGTACATCAAGCAATATTCTTTTATTGGTTAAATCTCAAAATCTTTATTACGGCGCTGAATGCAATTTCAATGCATGAAAATCTCACTTCAGTGGTAATTTCAAAGGCCGTGAGCCATTTTTTAAAAGAGGCTTCACTAAATTCTGTCAGAGGCCATTTCTTTCTATCCTGAAGCAGAATTATAAACGGTAGTGTGAGTGCCCAGAACTACAGATAGAATGGTGAGGATCAATAACTTAACAAAACCAGTAAATATTGACTCTAAAACTTGGTAGATATGTACATTCAGGCTTACTTCTAAAATATGAGGAGAATGAAACACCTCTGCCAGGTACAAAGACAGAAAGAAGCAGAGAGCTGGATGAGAAAAAGAGACTGAGAGAGAGAGAACGAGAGAGAGAGAGAGAGAGAGAGAGAGAGAGAGAGAGAGATGAGTTTTTGAACACTGTTTATTATGGACACAATACATTACTGTCATACCATGCACCATGAACCAGTAAAATCACATAGTTTATACACAAAAAAAATGTAATTGCGCTAACCCAACTACCGGCGTCATTCAAATTACCCTCTAACACACATACATCAGTGAATGACATCAACACAAATAAGCTCCTTATCGACCACACAGCATGACACTTCCTCGTAACGTTGCAAAGTCCAGAGTAATCCTGGCTTTTTTCAATCCCCTAAAAATGGTCCCCAAACAACATCCCTGCACCCCCCCATCTTTTTTTTCATACTCAAATAGATCGCCAATTTTTCCTGTCCTAACAGAAGATTTATCAACGTACATCACACGTACATCACAAAACGGACACTCATCAGGTTTAAGAATAGATACAAAGGACTTATTATTATTATAATTAAAGGACAGTAAAAATGACATGCAATATCCTCCATTGCTTGTCACCAGTGCCCTTCTGTAAAGGTGGCTTGTACAACACTCCCCAAGCCGGTCTTAATGGGTCATCAACACCCAATCTTTCCCTCCATGCGGTAAACCTTGACACACCCTCGATACAACACCTTACCTCATCTAACGGCACCTCCTCTAACCCCTTCAGACCAAGTACACAGAACGTTGCCTGGCCCAGCTCCCTAATGCGTGGTGTGACCCCCGACCTCAGTAAAGGGCAGCGGGCACCTTTCTGTCCCTCCAATATTCCTCCAACAACTCCCAGTCCTCAGGTGATAGTGTACGGCGGCAACTGTCCAACATCTTTCCAGTAATCCTTGTGGATCTCAGTCCAAGACGCTCAGCCTCTTTCAGCACCCAGCAGTGCAGGCCCAGCCACGTCCAGTACGTTCCTCAGGGTTACAATAAACACCTTAACCAGAGTCTTTCATAGTAGAAGAGCAGCCGCAGTTGCAAAGTCAAGTCCAGTATTGCTCCATACACTAAAGTTTCCTCAAGCAACCAATACACACACTCCATCGGAGTAAGACGACATACCTTCATAATACCCCAAACCCTCAAAATACCCCTGTAGAAAGGAGGTCCACCCTCCCTAGGAACCTGGTTAATATCAACTAAGAACAAAGACCTGTTTAAATCCCCCACCTGCTGCAAAATAAGCCCTGCCACCCCCCCTCCATACCACCCTGCCCCATAGAGCAGCCTCTGAATGAACTGAAGGCTGCAGCGCTACTCACCAGGTGTACAAGACCCTGCCCCCCCTCCTTAGGCAAGTATAAAACACTTTAAGGCACCCAAATGATCCCCAAAAACATTAACAATACTAGCCTGTAACTTAGCCAGGAGACCAGACGGTGGTTCTAAACATGCCAACCGATGCCACAGCGCCAAAGCGACCACATTATTAATTATGATAGTCCGTCCCCTATATGACATTCTTGGTAATGGAATAGGTGAAATCCCTGCTGACAGATAAACCCCCTCCAGTCGAGACCTAATGCTGTTCGGAAACGGTTCAATTGCAATGGAATACAACATACGCGATAACAAGCATCTGTCTTATCCCCCTCCCCACCCTGAAAGGAGCAGTCAAGCCATCGTTAACTTTCAATACACTTTCTATGTCACCATAGAGCACACTGATCATGGTGATAAAACCAGGGCAGAAACCAAACGCCTCAAAGGTGCGCCATAATTACTGATGTTCAACCCGATCAAACGCCTTTTCCTGGTCTAAAGAAATCAAACCAGCATCCAAGCCAATAGCACTGGAGACTAGGGTTGGGTATCGTTTGGATTTTAATGATTCCGATACCGAAACGGTACTTTTAAAACGATTTCGATTCCTAAACGATTCCTAAACCGATTCTTGAAAAACTGAAAAAATAACATTACAGAAAGGCTCTTATAGAGTTTTTTTATAGAAAATTATTTTAATTTAACAATATATTAATGTTTTAAATTACTTAAATATATAATAATTAAACCTAAGTCACCTAGCACACAACTACAATAATTTAATAATAAATAAAAGTTACATTATTAACAAGTAACAACAAAATAAATGTTGAGTTGGTATGCTAACTAAACCAGCTTCAAACTTTAGCAGTTGAAAATGACCGTATATGCCTTCTCTGGCAAGTGTCACACCCACACCATCTTCGAGGACCTTCCGGTTCTCTCAGTCACCTGAATACTAGGATTTCATTAGTGTCAAGTCCAGGTTATAGCCTGGAAAAATCCAGACCCAAATCCGGAGGATATAAGGGTCTGGGATCTAGTAATGAAAATGACCCAGCTCGAGGGGCGGCACCAAGTATGCGTTTGAAAATCTCACTGTACGCAATTGGATATAACTACGAGCTATCACCAGTGGTTTTTCGCTAAGCACCTATGGCGGACCTAACTGGTAGATTAAACTCTTGCAAAAACAGCAAAAACGTCCTTCCTAAAAAGGAACAATTTGAGCACCGTCTTCTGTCCCTCTTTTAGACAAAAAGCCAAGTCTAACTCGTTCATTGTAGTGGCCAAAGCCGTTTTAAACAACTGGTGTTACTGCGATCTTACATTGTTTACTAATGACTTCGAGGTCGCAGCGGTGTCGTCATCTGTTTAACACGCTTCTGGCACGCCTATATCAGATACACCGATGTGATTGGTGCAGCTCGGCTACAAGGGCATAGTTAATGAGCAGAATTACTCGGTGCCAGAGTAACTTGCTGAGCAAATTCAAATTGTGCTCTCGCGAGAACTCTGGATTTCCAGGGTATCCAGGTTATATTGTTCAGCGGTAGTACCTTATATGTTATTGGTTAGAGGAGGGTAAGTGGACCTCTAGCCTTCTCTATGTTTCATTATAGACACCAGTGTTCCGTTACGCAGCTGTTGCCTATTGTAATTAAGAGAGTATATTACCAGATCATTTGTGGCCTGTATTTTGTTGGTTAATCCGCAGGTGTACCTTGTCTTGTTCTCGTTCTGGATTTGTGTACGTTATATTGAGTGTCTGGTTAAAACCGCCATACCTGCGATTGCTTCCATTCGTTATTCATTGGAACTGAGCGTGACAGCAAGACTGTACGACGTGCTCTCCTGACCTATTCTTTTGCGCTACCATATCTCAGACGTTCTCCCAAATGACGTTCTCAGGAAACTATTTTGAAAACATGATTTAAATTGTATGCCAACATATATTGATGGTGTTTTTATGTTGTGCTGCCCGTTTTGTTATTACCGTAGGTTATATTCGTCCATCTATTACGTTGCACCTGCATGTTTCATTTCGCCGGTTCATGCAAGAACATTCCACACATTCCATAGCATTCTAAATTATATATTAACGTTCACGGTTAAGGTTAGCTATGTGGTTACCATTGATTGTATATGTTGTTACTAAGGTTAAACGTTAGGATTAGGGTTAACGTTACAAAAAATATATATATAATGTGCAACACGCTTGCATCACACTGGAACGAAGAAAAATACAAAGCATCCATCTGGATTTGAACTTGCAAACTCCGGGATGAAAGTTAGGAAAGTTTGGCATTTTAAAAGTAGCCTACATTTACGGTATCTAGCTAACGGTAGACTACTGAGAAAGTGTGATATTTTTACGTCCATTTCGCAGCATCAGAGGGAAACTACTTCAGTCGACACATTAAGTGGAATCGAAATTAGGAACCGAAATTTGCGTTCTGATCCGGTCCGATTCCTACCGGTTGCGTAGGAACCGGTTCCATAGTGGAACCGGGTTTCGGTACCCAAACCTACTGGAGACATCCAAAAAATCCAGAATAAAAGACATTATCTCCTATCAGTTTGCCAGGAACACAGTAGGACTGGTCCGTATGTATGATCTGCCCCATCACCACCCTCAGCCGATTGGCCAAGGCCTTGGACATGATATTATAATCAGTACACAGAAATGCCACCAGCCTCCAGTTGTTTACCTCCCTAGGATCTCCCTTTTTCAGCAATATAGTGAGGACCGCTCTCCTGCAGCTCAACGGTAGAGCCCCTGCAGCCAAACTAACGTTAACCACAGTCAGCCAGTCCTCATCAATCATAGCCCATCATGAAGCATCCAGGTCAGAGACATTCTGAAATCTGGATCTCACCAATGCCCCATGCGCTACAATACCCAAAAGCTCCGCCAATGGGGCACATTCAATCTTTAGGGCCTGAGTCTGACTCTGATCTCCTGTGGTCTCCAACAAGGCCTGGAGTTCCACAATTTCAATCTCCAGGGCACACATTGATCTATTGACATCCTTGGTGACATTGAAAGTGTATTGATTACAAAATTGCTGTATTTGAATTTTACCCACATCCCACCACTGTAGGAGGGAACCAAAAACTGATGCCTGAGATTGCCATCTCTCCCCAAAAAAAATGTCCTAAAGTGAGCATCACTCAACAAAGCAGTGTTGAAATATCAATAGGCACTCTTTGGTTTGATAGAGTTTATAAACCACCCCTGTAACCAAACAATGACATGAGAACCCCACTGGAGATATGACACTTGACTTAAACACCTGAGAGTGATGTTCAAAACAATAAAACCTATCCAGCCTAGCCTGTGAAATAAAAGAGTCTCGGACATGGACCCAGGTAAACTGCCATTTTCATGTTTAGCCTTATTGGCATCAATAAGACTTGAGTGGAGTTGCCTTGAGGGTGCATGAGGTTCATTGTGGTTTTGTTCTAAATCACCAACCGTACAATTAAAATCCCCTCTCAGAAACAAAGACTAATTTATTACATTTATCAAGAATTTTAGACAATACCTCTAAGAAACCCATTCTTTCAGCAGCCACTACCGAAGCATAGACATTAATTAAAGTGTAATATTTTCAAATGTTGCACTAAATTTTAATAACATTCCAGCCACTACCTCCTCAACATTAGGGTTGCACGATATTGGAAATAAATTACATTGCGATATTTGGTTTCCCAACGATATATATTGCGATATTGCAAGCCATCAATGTAGGCTACAGTCAATAATTACCATTCCATGATACTAATAATTCCACTAATAAACAAGCTTCATTCTCTGTAAACAGTAAAGCAGTACACATTTTCTTATAAAACAGCAGCTTTACACCAACCCCCGATTGGTTTATAAAAATATAACTGAAAAAATATATTTTTTATAATGGAACTCATAAGTATTTTGTTTCACAATCTTTTGTTTTTAAGTCAACTTTTTTTAGCCAACATGCCATAGTAAAACAGTGTTGGTCATCATCATAATCATGGCTAAGCAAATGCGATGGCGTGCAATTGCAACATATCTTTACGATATGAAACGTTATTGCGTTTGTTATTTCTTTCTGTCGTTGACAGCCTTTCTGGTAAGGTGTCACACTGGCAAAGGCATTGCAAATAGTGTTTTGTTTTGATTGACATCCGAGATTGGATTTTGTACTCGTCGTAAAGAGCTTTGTGGGGCCGTTTTAAGTGATCAGACAAATGGGTGGTTTTCCCTTGTTTTGTTGCCACAACTTTATAACACTCCTGACAAAGTACCTGTTTTTGGTCATCCTATTTTTTGCCAAAATAGTCCCAAAGATTTTTACCTTATTTTTGTACGAAACCATCCTTTTTTTCCTGCGTAATGCGTATCCTCTTCGTTGCTCATCTTTCGCTAGTACAGGTTTGCCAGTGACAGAGAATGTTGGCTGTGAGCAGCGGCACAACAACCAATCACAGCGAACCAATCACTGTGCAGGCATGCGGAGCGTGCATGTCATCCCAGCAACAAACCATACAACAAACTTGTGTAAACTGTGGTGCTACCTATACTGTCATTGGGTGCTACCTGTCTTCACATCGCATGTTCCAGCAATGTGACTATCGCACATGCGCACATCGCGATGTCGATGCTAAAACACAACATCGTTCAGCCCTACTCAACATCATAAGACAGAGGCACAAATCCCTTTGAGAAGAGTATAGCCACGCCCCTATTTTTTCCCTTTCGTCACTTGCAAAAATGTGCGCACCCTGCCAATAGTATACCCCGATTCCACCCTGCCAATAGTATACCCTGATTTCACCCTGACAATAGTATACCCCGATTCCACCCTTCCCTCTACATTCAGCTGGGAAACATCTGAGGACACAGCCTCGATATCCGCCCCAGGCGAATCCAAAACTACCTGTTTCATACTGTGTTTTTTGGAAAGAGAGCCCATAACCACTCTATTATGCTTTCTTTTCTCTGTGGTACTTTAAAGACAGACACCTTATCCTCCATCCGTTAAACAGCTGTCTCATGATCATCATTACTATCTAACACCGACTCAGTGACAGCTCTTGCAGTCACCCGTAACACCTTCCCCTCCCCACTATCAGCTTCCATAAATGTACATACACTAGCCAGGGGGCGGAGAGAGCTAGCCTTGCTGCTGGGAGAGCTAGCCTTGCTGCTGGGAGAGCTAGCCTTGCTGCTGTTCACCGAAACGGGTTTCTGAAAACATTTTAAGCGAGAAATAGGCCATACAGTTGCTGAATCTTTCTTAATTTCAGATCAAAAGTCACTTTAAAAGGTTTTCATCAGATTTTGAGAGGCGGCGAGTGAGCTCCTCAATGGTGGAGTGTGGAGTGCTGCAGGTCACGTGTATTTTTGTAAGAGCTACACTGAAGTTGCCAGTTTAATAAATGCAAGTTATTTCTGTAATATTGTAATATTTCAATCTTCATATGCTAAAATGGCACATAAGTTCCTGTAAATGGCAATACACACACATGTTCTTGCCAAATAAATGAAAAAATCTTGTTGAAATCATCATCGTCTTCCCCCTTGCTGTATCAAAATCTCACCTAGCTTTCCTCAGAGATGGTCCCAATAATGTGCTTAAAGTAAAGTAAAATTCTGTTTTTTAGGGCTGGGCGATAAAGCGATAACGATATGTCTCGCGATAGACACGTAATCAATATCAATAAAAAATGTGTTTGATAAAACGTTTTATAATTTCCTTTGCTTCATCAGAAGAAACCAGCGGTTGCGAAGCAATTTTGGTTGCATAAACAAAGGCACTCACTCTTTGGTAACCTAGCAACGTAGCAAGTGACACGCTAACAGTCAATCATTTAACAGTATCAAGTTTGGTTGCGCAATATTATTGTCTCGTGAGTTGTGTTGGATTCTTCAGTAACTGAAACTGAAACTGATAAGTGGAAAATTAGTGCCGCAGCGAGCGAGAAAATTGTTGATAAAACGGGAAAAGTCAGCTCGCTAGTATGGCAGTGTTTTGGTTTTTAAAAGTCTGACCGTAGTCAGACCAATGTCGTCTGCAAATTATGCAAAACCATCGCCCCCACCAAGACTGGTAATTTAACAAACTTGTTTTCCCCACCTTCTCAGGTCTCAGGTTTCTCGGTTATATATTTAACACTTTGCACTATTTTATTACACTTTATTAAGCATTTTTTAAACGTACAATATGTAGTTTCTAGCCGCCAGGGGGCTCTCAATCAAAACAATAGCCAAAGATGTACTTGGATGATGTCGGGAAGTAGCATGGGATTATGGGTTTTGTTATCGTCGTCAATGACAACCTTCCAATCAATCGTCTCTGGAAAAAAAAATTTTCACTGACAAAGTAATGTATTGTTAAAAATATTATAACTTTATTCACGTTATGTTTGGCGGTTCCCTGGAACTTAGAGCAACTAGCGCAGTCAAAGATTATATGACGCCATTGACGGGCGACAAAATGAAACGCCCCGTGTCTTCCAATTATATTACAAATTTCTCTTGATTTTAAAGTTGGTGGAAACATTTAGGATAATGTAAGTACACAACTAAGAAATATATATAATATAGGTAGAGTGATGTTTGCTTTTAATGCAAAGTATGTATTTTGTTATTGTTTTGATTAATATTACATATTGTACCTTTAAGTATTCAAATTTTGCACCTTAGTGTAACAGATAATTGTTAAGTGTTCATTGTGATTTTAGACTTATGTTTACATTTTAATTATTTGAGTGTTTTCCATGGTTGTGTTGACATTTCTGGCTTTATAACTGAGGGGATTATAATCAGTGAAAGGTTAAATTTAAAATAAAAATGTTTAAATTTAATATTTTTTTCCTGCTCCTTATTCTAAATAGGTCATAAAACAGATCAATAACTATCGATATCGACCGATATGAAACACTTATATCGTGATAGAGTTTTCAGCCATATCGCCCAGCCCTACCGTTCATGTATGATTACATGATATAACTATTTTTTAATAATGTATCCTATATTTTGGATAATTAAGCTATATATCATATGCTGAAGTATATTTCTGGAGTGCTAAGATTAAAAGAAAAAATAACAACAAGAACCTTACAGAATTAAAAACTGTGACCCTAAAACTATGATACGAACCAAACCGTGTGTTTTGTGAACCATACCACCCCTAGTTTCGATGTTTTCAACACTCACTGCATCGGATCAACGTATCAAGAGGAGTTTCAAAAACAGTTCTGGCCACATGACAAAGTGTGTCGAAACACATTGTCATGTGATATGGAACGATACCTGTGTCGCACTTGTCAAAAGAAACTGACGTATCAGGTATAAAATGAGGCAAAAAAAAACATTTTGAATGCGTGAGACCTTGGCTGAGAGATTTGTGAGAGTAATGAGAAATTGAGACAGAAAATTGATCATACACAAGATGGACCAACGACATCAGAGATTAATTATTATTATTATTAGATATATATTTATATCTTTGACATTCTTACATTATTCAATATATTAAATTGATATTTTATTGCCAGGGAGACCAGGGGAACATTGGTGATGATGATGACAACCTGTGGTTACTACTGGACAACAGAGTCAGTGACACCAGGAGTATACAGGAGTGCTAGTGCCAATGCTATGGTTGAAGTTCAACAGTACCTAGCAGATGCATACCTGGCAAGAGTGGAAGGCCCATTGATGTACTGGGACAAACATGCAGGGGTCTTCCCTCACCTATATAAACTTGTAATGGTCCATTTATCCATCCCTGCAACCTCTGTGCCCTGCGGGAGAATTTTGTCAAAGGCTGGCCAGGTGGTAGACAAAACAAAGAAATTGCCTGAGCCATGGCAATGTGGAAAATAATATTGTTTCTAAATAAAAACCTGTAAAGACAATACCTTCCCCCTCACAGGTTATTGCACAAGCACTACTTCATACCTTCTTAAAACAAATCCATTAAAAATGAATCTACTGCACTATGTCCAACAATTGCACCATTATGTGTACCAACAACACAAAAGCAGTCACTACAAATCCACTCACTGAAACGTAGCTATTTCCAAAAAGCAAAATAGCTAATTCACACTTTAGGAACACTTTTGAGACATGCATTTTGCCCAAAGAGTTCGATTCACATAGGTTTGATGTTTTGGAAACACTCCAAATCATGATGATTGTATGACATTATGTTAGGAAAGAGTTTATTGTCTCAAACTATTTTAGTTATAGTTATAATTCATTCAATAACCCACAGTATTGACAAATAACAATTATCAACCCCTGTTTCAAAACTATGCAGTTTGTGATGAAGAACGGGAATTGTTCAAAAAAGCGTCTGTCGGCACATGGTGGAATTAACCTTAAGACTGTTGTCTGCCATAATTGAAGTTGCTAGCAGATGTCACTGTTGAGTAAAGGTTTCAAGTGTTTTAAAAGCATTTTTTTGATGTTTCAATTGTCTCTGTGTTTCGGAACAGCTTGTTTTGCCCATCACTACCCCCAGAGCACCCCCTCGCTCGGTGTTGTTGTGTCCTCTACCACAACCACTGTATCTATGGCAACCATCACCTCACGCCCACCCAGACACAAACGCACCAAGTGTCCTTCTCTACCACACCCAAAACACTTAATTGATTTTGTGTAAACAAATATGACAATCAAAACCGTCAATTTTAAACCTAAAAGCCAAATCGAGCTTCTCCGCATCCTTCAAAACCATAAAAACCTGCCTTCTAAACGAAACCACATGTTTTAGCAGCGGTGACTTGCACCATAATGGAATCATTTTAATAGCAGAAATAAGCTGGCCATGTCGCGACAACGCACGCTCCAGTACATCCCTCCAACAAACTGAGGAAAATTTGACAAAATTACTTTCTTTGCAGGGTTTACATTTTGCATGTCCTTGCGTGTCCTTCAACACAACACCACTTTGAACAATTGTGTTAGCCTTTTCAATCGAATCCAAAAAGATTACAACCGCACTATTCAAGAATGGTACCCACCAAAACTACATTCCCCCCCAGAAAAAAACCTCGTTCCACAATCAGAAAAGTCAATAACCACACCGCACTAAACCAACCCCTGAAACCCCAGCAAGACAAAAAAAACAAGGGCGAGAAACAAATCCCCAGCTGCTCTCCCTAACATAAACCTGCCTCGGTCACCCACTCCCAGCATTCACAGAGAGAGAGAGAGAGAGAGAGAGAGAGAGAGAGAGAGAGAGAGAGAGAGAGAGAGAGATTGCATAACCGAGCAATGTACTGTAGCTTTGCTTGGTTCTAAGTAGCTACAGAAACTTCATGGAAATTCTCTATTTCAAAAAGCGAGGAAGATGACCTGAACATTTCTCATCTCTTTCCTCTGGTACGCTTTACTCGACAGCCTGATTCAACCAAAAAACATTAGTTCTACTACCTGATGAGACCGCAGCCGCTTCCAACAGCCGCAACACCACAGGGTCGAGAAGGGAAATCCCAGTAACACATTGATGAGGCAAGATATCTTTCCAGCAGTCCTAAGCTAAGAGAAAGCCCTTACAACATGCCACGCAAAAAGGCTATGACACGGACAGCGCCCTTTACCCGTAGAAACTAATTGAATTTCCTTATCTGCTTTAAAACCCTCTCTTTCTGCTAAATGAAACAGGAGCCGTTTGGAATAGTAGCACATTTGTATTCCCCCGCTTATATATCTACAGCCAGTTCACTAACATTATGTACTGCTACTCTCTCAACACACTCCTGTTTCCAGATTGGCAAGCTCACATATAACACGAGGCTAGCCCCAGACACTCTACAGTGTTCTGCTGCCCAGGCCTGCCCATTTACCCCCCATGATAAAAGTTATGGCAGTTATGCTCATAGCCCCAAGCTACAGTTGGCTTCAATTATGCGTTTTTTTATTTTATTTTTTATTTTTTATTAAGTGCTGCGGTTTTTAATGCCCTTGGGGTCCATTAGTGTAAATTGATTCTATTTTAAAAGGTTTTTCACTTGAGAAAAGAAAAGAGGTGGCCAGGGAGACAAAGGGAGAGAAAGAGACAAAGACTAAGAGGATGGACGCAGTTAGAAAATGGAACCGGAACTGGCGTTGAAAGGGTCAATAAAGAAGCTGGCGCGGTGGCAAAAGGACCCTGGAGGGGCATTAAGGGGTTAACAATTGGATGCACATAAAAGAGGGCCATGCAGATGTCTGCACCACAGAGAGAAACAGAGACGGGGCTTCTGCTAAACACACAGAGAGGGGGACCCCGCGTTCTCCTCATGGACACTTGGTTTGGTGTCTTCACAGTGAGGCCTCAGAGGCGCTGACTGCCCTCCTCTTTGACTCATCAGTGACGGTATGTTCGTAGTTATAGCAGTTTGTGTTCAGAACAAGCAAAAAAACACCACAGCTGTGAAAACGATGGTGTGCGCGTGTGTCCACAATAACAGCAGCATATCTAATCACATTGCTATTAGCAACAAGAGGAATCGTGCTGTAAACCCCTGTTCTTTGTGAATGCTCAGGGATGCGCGAGTATGTTGATTTGGGGAAAATCTTCCCGAAGATAAAGGAAACGCATCACGGTATTGTTGCGGGAAAAACAGATGCTTTGACACACTGCGGACCTCAAACAGGGTGCATGAGACCACTTGCTGGAACATTGTAGAATAAAGATGATAATGTTGTAATAGTATACTATTACTAAAACACCCTCACACTCACTCACTCACTCCAATGCACACACTGACTCACTCACTAACCCATTCACTGACACACACTAACTCACTGACTCACTCACTAACCCGTTCACTCCCACACACTAACTCACTGACTCACTCACTAACCCATTCACTCACACACACTAACTCACTGACTCACTCACTAACCCATTCACTCCCACACACTAACTCACTGACTCACTCACTAACCCGTTCACTCACACACACTAACTCACTGACTCACTCACTAACCCATTCACTCCCACACACTAACTCACTGACTCTCTCACTAACCTGTTCACTCCCACACACTAACTCACTGACGCACTCTCTAACCCGTTCACTCACACACACTAACTCACTCTCTCACTCTCTAACCTGTTCATCCACTCCCACACACTAACTCATCCACTCTCTAACCTGTTCACTCACACGCACTAACTCACTGACTCACTCACTAACCCGTTCACTCACTCACACACACTAACTTACTGACTCACTCATTAACCCGTTCACTCACTGACTTACCCACTAACCCTATTCACTAACACACATTACCTCACTGACTCACTCACTAACCTGTTCACTCCCACACACTAACTCACTGACTCACTCACTAACCCATTCACTCACACACACTAACTCACTCTCTCACTCTCTAACCTGTTCACCCACTCCCACACACTAACTCACTGACTCACTCTCTAACCTGTTCACTCACACACACTAATTCACTGACTCACACACTAACCCATTCACTCACACACACTAACTTACTGACTCACTCATTAACCCATTCACTCACACACTAATTCACTAACTCGTTCATTCAAACACACAGTAACTCACTGACTCATCCTCACATATGTACACAATTTTGTCTGTGTTACGCTTTCTCCAACTTGCATCCACAAACAGAACATGGACAGACATAGCCAAAAGTATGTGGACACCTGACAATCACACCCAGGGGCGCTGTAAAGGGGGGGTAAAGGATGACGATTCTCGGGGCCCATGACTAAGAGGGGGCCCAGAGAAGCCCTGTCTCAGCTGTGTTGGGGGCCCTGTCAAGATTATTTTCATGGGGCCCAAAATCCTTAGCAGCGCCCCTGATCACACCCATATGAGCATGTTGGACATCCCATTCCAACATTATGTGCATTAAGTAATATGGACTTGCCCCACCCCCTTTGCAGCTATAACGGCCGTCACTCTTCTGGGAAGGCTTTCCACAAGATTTTGGAGTATGTCTCTAGGAATTTGTGCCCATTCAGCCAAATTAGCATTTTGGAAGTTAGGCACTGATGTTGGTTGTGAGGGTCTGGCTCCCTGGAACAGGAAAAGGCCTTTCCCAACTTTTGCCACAGATTTGGACCCTTCACTGGAAGAAATGGTTCTAGCACAAATCCTGAAAACCAGCCCAGACCATTATCCCTTCTCCACTAATAGTAGGGGTATAAACATAGTTTTGTCTATAAAGTGTAAAATTAGGTAGAGATTTCCTTTTGGTACAGCAGATACTGTAGGTGAATTTATTGTGTATTTTATTAGAACATCAAGCCGGATACACTGATATTATATATTTAAAGGCAGATATTCTCAATTGCTAAGATATCATAATGTCAGTATTTTCTCATTCACACACAATGCATATGCCAAGCAACAAACTCTCAACAAAATACAAAGCTCAGATGAGTAAATCACGTCAAATAAAACGTCTTTGTACAATTGTTCAATCAGCAAGCAATCCTAATTCTTGCATAAAATAGGTCACATCTGAGTCACCGTTTGTAAGAAGCGTCGAAGCAAGAGGCCGAGAGCAAGCACAAGGACAAAGAAAGGATAGCGGACGAGCCAACAGAAGAAGAGGGTTTAGCTATGTGCACTCAAGTAGCTCAAAGGGAAATACAAAGAGCTAATGTTTCAGACCAAATTCGTGCCACAATTATTGACCATGTTTTCAATCATAGCCTTTTCATGAAGGTCTGCACAGCAAAAACGTCAGTGTTAAATTAACACTCTCAGTGTTTATATAGGTCCAGTGGACTTATATACACACTGAATAGTGTTAATTTAACGATTAGGGTGTTGATTTTACACCAACATTTTTTACTGTGTGGGCAGTGGGTCAAGCCCAATGACATCAAAAGATCTCTGGCATCAGTAGTAAGAATATGAATCACAACAAGTACTTTACTTCAGCTGTATTGTTTGGTATACAATTTTTGGTAGACAAATTTCAAAAAGGTGAACTTTTTTTTTGTCTATGGATATTCTGGGTATGCTTCACAAGTGACAATATTTCAGAATACTTTGATCACATTATTTTAGGCAAAATGATTGGGTGATTTTTCATTTGATCACATTATTTTAGGCAAAATGATTGGGTGATTGTCATTTGATCACATAATTTTTGGCAAAATGATTGGGTGATTGTCATTTGATCACATTATTTTAGGCAAAATGATTGGGTGATTGACATTTGATCAAATTATTTTAGGCAAAATTATTGGGTGAGTGTCATTTGATCACATTACTTTAGGCAAAATGATTGGGTGATTGTGTAATGATTGATGGAAATTACTGCTCATGACATAACAATTTGTATTGTTTTAAAGCAGGAGGTTTATGTAATGTATTTATTGTTTTGATGGCCTTAGTTCATGATTCAAATAAAATGTGTCAGTTAGCACAACATGTTTCAGTTATGCAAATGTGTCAATTCTTTTGAAAGCATATTTTCTGTTTGGAAGAATGTGGTCAAGCAATCAAGAATAACTGTAACAAGATGGCAGCTATTTGGTTTTCCTTTTAGAAGGAAATAAGGTAAAAAATACATTGCTATCTGGCACCACTATCATAGGAGATGTATAATAAAAACGTCTACTTGTGGGTTATGTCGCCACTATTTCAATTTTGTTTCTTTAGACAGGCGATTGTCTGCATTTTTGTAGCTTAACCTTAACCTCAGTAATGTCATACCTAACCTTAACCTCAGTACTGTCATGCCTAATCTTAACCATTAGACTATACACTGGTATGCAAAAGTTTATGATTTTGTTTTGATGCATATTGCACATTTTCTGTTAATCCAATGAACCTCATTTCACTACCGAAATATTACTGTGTCCTTCAGTTATTTGATAGATCAAAATGAAATTGCTGATCCAAACACGTAATTATTTATAAATGAAAATCATGGAAATTGTCAGGGGTGCCTAACCTTTTGCATACAACTGTAATTGGAATTGCATGGAAGAATATATGGAAGAGGGTTCAAAATCCAGGATCTCCAAAGACTGGTTGGACAAATAACCTATATAGTAATTCACTGCAAAGTATACAGAATACTGTGTTGATAATCTAATGTATTTAGAGCATTCAAATGCAAAGCCATTTACGCAAGCCAGACGGCTTGTTTTGTTAATGCATTGTATACACTTGTCTTTTCTGACGATGTTCAGAATTATGCCATGTTTCATGTCTTGATTGGACTCCCCAGAAGAGTAGATGTTGCTTTATTTTTTAAGATAAATGGACCATGATATAGATGAACCACGTAAAGCAAAGACGAACCACGTAATGTAAACAATGACTCACATGTTGTGTGTACATTATGTTCTATGACGGGTAAAGGACTATACAGTATGTACTATGTTTTGAATACTGAATATATCACCTTTGATCAAACATTCCGCGTGTAACATTTTCAAATATGACACAGGGACTGCTCACTGTTGTTATAACATGTCTGAGTAAAAACTTTGACAGAAATTATAACCATTCATATAGGTGTTATTCACAAGAGGATTTCCAGCACTTAAACTAATTTTTTTTTACCCTGACTGTGGTTTGTTTTACACTGAATATTTATTCATCTACCTCAAGCATTTTTCATGATGGTGACCAAAGCAACATCTTGCTTGGTATTGGAAAAAAATGAATGGTGTGGTGACATCAGTCTTTTCATTGAAATCCAAACGTCAGAGCACCGAGACTCTAGCAGGGGGTTAACAATTAAACCAAAAGGGTGCAATACAGTGCCTTGATATACATGTGCTTACTGGGCTTAATATATTAATATTAAAGAACTATAATCCACAATGACATACTTTCAGACTGGCAGTTCTAGGGGCAGCTAGTTACTCATACTGAGTGTAAGATTCTATCCTGTCAAGCATTGTACCCAAATTACAGTTTCAAAAATGTTGTTTATACACAGTCAGAATGATTGAGAAATACAAAAAGAGAACATGTTTCTTCAGGGTTCTACATGGAACACATTACCTAATAACTTCATCAAATGTATGACCTACATCATGGAACAATGCTACTTGATACAGTATAATATAAACTACAATAGTGTTAAAAATGCTTTGACAGAAGAGACTGCCAAATGGTGCGGTTCTAATATGGTATCAAAAGCCACTGCACATTGTATTCTACACACTATGGATAACATCACACTGATTACAGTTGGAGCCTATTACAAGTCTTTACAGTCTCAATATCATGATGAATGATCAATTTGAAATTGCAGTGGCATTATTCATAGTCTCCAGCATCCTGATCTCTGATCACAGCCTGAACACAACATGTAGGCGCGATCAATAACATAATTAGCCACAAGCATATGCATGGCTGCAATACATTATATGGCTGACATAACTTGGCAATGATCACACTGAAATTACCATATTATGAACCAGGGTGATTTGTTACGCAAAGCGCTATGGCGGTTGTGTTGACATAGTCAAACTGATCAACTGAAAAGCAGCGGAAGTGGATCGATACGCATGTGACAAAACATGCTGGGGTAACCACCGCAATGTCAGGAATCCTGCTTCCTGAGCTGTCTTCCCTGTCCCTTTGTGTTCCATTCCGTTCCTGGTTTTCCCCTGCACTCCCTGATCACCCGTTCCTGTTAATCATCACCTGCACCTGCTTCCCGGCCACACCTGGGTTGATTACCTCCTCTCCCTTTATTAGGGAGTTGTAGTGTGTCAACCAACTGCCGGATTATTGTACAGCCACGTAATTATTACCCATTTCGTGTTCTATTATCAAGCATTTTTCCTCGTTCCCAGTTTATTCCTCGTGTTTCCCCGTTCCTGTGTTTGTTCTCATCGTGCTATTTCTGTTCTGTTTAGTTCCTGTGTACCGAACCCTGCCTGGACTCCGACCCTCCCTGTGTACCGAACCCTGCCTGGACTCCGACCCTCCCTGT
>JACXGM010015949.1:0-20884 GCA_016801145.1 Umbra pygmaea
ACCAAACGGGCATGATGAATAGAAATTAGACTACAATTTCAAAAACAAATATGTATAACTTTCTAGCGTCAGCTCTACAGAGGTGTGCTGTTGAATTGCCCATGTTCTGTGTCGGTGTGTTCAAGCGGGGACAGGCACTAAATTTGCTTGGAATTCTGGGAGTTGTGGTAACTCAAGTTTAGACTGATACAGAAGCCCCTCAGTGGATGCGAAAGGAACTGAAATATACTATCGGCTTTTCTCTGATATATTGAAAAAGAACAGACGTGTATATGACATAAATCATCTATGGTAACGTTTGTAAATGGTATACTATAAAACTGATTTACTGTGGAACACTCCTTTAATATAACAAGAGTAGTGGCCAGAAGGTCTGGCTGTATATAGTGGGTTACATAGTTTAAAATTGAACACAATAGGCATATGGTCAGAGAAGGATGCATTCTCAATGCTTATGTTATCAATGGAAAACCCCTGGGATAAGATCAGATCAAGGGTGTGCCCATGAACATGGGTCGCCTGATTTATGTGCTGGAAAAGGCAAAATGACTCCGTTACATGGCAGAACTCACTAACCAAGGGTTTATTTGGGTAACAAACATGAATAGTAAAATCACCCAAAATCAACAAATGGTCATAGGATGTTGCATAAAAAGAGAGAAAGTCTGAGAATTCTTTTATAAAGTGTTTATCTGATTTAGGAGGCCTGTAAACAAGTGCACACATCAATGGTGTAGTAGCAGATTCTACTTTTACGCATTGTACTTCAAAGGAAGAAAAGCTCCCGGCAGAGAGTGATTGTACCTTTAGCCGGTTATTGAAGATCAAAGCCACTCCCCCTCCTCTTCCCGAACTCCTCGGAGTGCTTATGAATGAGCAGTTTGTGGGGCAGAGTTCGCCAAAAACCCGTCTCACCAGAACCGGAGCCAATCCATGTCTCCGTTAAAATGTCCAGATCTCGCTGGGTAAAAAAGTCGTTGAAAATGAAGGTCTTGTTTGACACGGACCTGCAATTTAGTAGCGCCACCTTCGCCACAAGGTAATCCAAAAGCTGTGTAAATTGAGAGCGTTGCAATGGGCGGATGTTCACCACCACTGCTTCGGACGCACAGTCTGATCCGCATTCGAACACCGCCGCGATTTCCTTGCTTCCTGCGGTGCTTCTTGCGGTGGGAAATGTAGCAGGAGAGCCGGCAGACGCAGTCCGCGGGAGAGTTGATAAACTTCGGGTGACATCTGAAGTGTGGGCCAAGGCGCCCAGTGGATTGTAGCTCGACAACAGAGTTTTGGATGTGTAGTAGTATAGAGCGATCATATGTCCTTAGGGCATTGGCGCAGTGCCAGAGTGACAACAGGAAAAACACAGACAGACATAACAGCATTCGGACAGGTAGGAGCTGATGGCAAGCCGGAAAACACACAGGCTATCATAGTACAAAAAAAGACAACACTGCTCACAGCATAAATTCTGGTCAGATGGATAATCTCCGATGGGGTGTGCGGGGTATATTAGTAGGTCCAAGCCTGCTCAATGTAGATTGGCTCCTCCATACCCCTTACCACCCTCAGTCCTTGGGACAGGTAGAAAGAACTAAACAGGTCCTTGTGTTTCACCTGTCAAAAATGCATCAGCAGTATATTCCATGACCAGATGCGTTGCCCACTGTTTTTTGTAGCATTCAAGCCACATAACACAGCTGTTGCTCTTCGCCCGTTTGAGATTATCACAGGCTGACCCATGACCTTACCTGGGACCCTCAACCTAAGCACTGCAGTTTGTGTCAGTAGGCAGTGGCAAAACAGGTTAGTGGTGTGGGTCGGCCCATCTGAGAGGAGCCATGAAGTGGTCCCTGAGCAGTGGGTGATGATACCCTAACACCAGATGTCCCTTACAGGCTACATGGGAATGACACTGAACCTGGTTTACAGCACTGGTTTAAAAGAGATGGCACATTGTATGGGAACAAAAATAAACTGCTCAAAAAAATAAAGGGAACACTTAAACAACACAATGTAACTCCAAGTCAATCACACTTCTGTGAAATCACACTGTCCACTCAGGAAGCAACACTCATTGACAATCAATTACCCATGCTGTTGTGCAAATGGAACAGAAAACAGGTGGAAATTATAGGCAATTAGCAATAAAGGGGTGGTTCTGCAGGTGGTGACCACAGACCTCTTCTCAGTTCGTATGTTTCCTGGCTGATGTTTTGGTCACTTTTAAATGCTAGCGGTGCATTCACTCTAGTGGTAGCATGAGACGGAGTCTACAACCCACACAAGTGGATCAGGTAGTGCAGCTCATCCGGGATGGCACATCAATGTGAGCTGTGGCAAGAAGGTTTGCTGTGTCTGTCAGCATAGTGTCCAGAGCATGGAGGCACTACCAGGAGACAGGCCAGTACATCAGGAGACGTGAAGGAGGCCGTAGGAGGGCAACAACCCAGCAGCAGGACCGCTACCTCCACCTTTGTGCAAGTAGGAGCAGGAGGAGCACTGCCAGAGCCCTGCAAAATGACCTCCAGCAGGCCACAAATGTGCATGTGTCCACTCAAACGGTCAGAAACAGACTCCATGAGGGTGGTATGAGGGCCCGACTTCCACAGGTGGGGGTTGTACTTACAGCCCAACACCATGCAGGACCTTTGGCATTTGCCAGAGAACACCAAGATTGGCAGATTCGCCACTGGAGCCCTGTGCTCTTCAAAGATGAAAGCAGGTTCACACTGAGCACATGTGACAGACGTGACATGAGTCTGGAGACGCCGTGGAGAATGTTCTGCTGCCTGCAACATCCTCCAGCATGACCGGTTTGGCGGTGGATCAGTAATGGTGTGGGGTGGCATTTATTTGGGGGGCCGCACAGCCCTCCATGTAGCTTGACTGCGATTAGGTACCAAGATGAGATCCTCAGAACCCTTGTGAGACCATATGCTGGTGCGGTTGGCCCTGGGTTCCTCCTAATGCAAGACAATGCTAGACCTCATGTGGCTGAAGTGTGTGAGCAGTTCTTGCAAGAGGAAGGCATTGATGCTATGGACTGGCCTGCCTGTTTCCCAGACCTGAATCCGATTGAGCACATCTGGGACATCATGTCTCACTCCATCCACCAACGCCACATTGCACCACAGACTGTCCAGGAGTTGGCGGATGCTTTAGTCCAGGTCTGGGAGGACATCCCTCAGGAGACCATCCGCCACCTCATCAGGAGCATGCCCAGGCATTGCAGGGAGGTCATACAGGCACGTGGAGGCCACACACACTACTGAGCCTCATTTTGACTTGTTTTAAGGACTTTACATCAAAGTTGGATCAGCCTGTAGTGTGGTTTTCCACTTTGATTTTGAGTGTGACTCCATATCCAGACCTCCATGGATGATAAATTTGATTTCATTTTTGTTAGATTTTTTTGTCAGCACATTCAACTATGTAAAGTAATGATTAGATCATTTATTCAGATCTTAGATGTGTTATCTTAGTGTTTCCTGTATCTTTTTGAGCAGTGTATATTACTTAATATAGTGTTATGATCAGCCATAACACTATGGCCACTGCCCTGATATTGTGTAGGTCCCTCTTTTGCCACCAAAACAGCACTCCCATACACAACAAACTGTGATGCACTGTTATGAAACCTTTCTATCAGAACTAGCATTAACTTTTTCGGCAATTTCTGCTACAGTAGCTCATCTGTTGGATCAGAACACACGGGCCAGCCTTCACTCCCCACGTGCATTAATAAGCCATGGCCGCCCATGACCCTGTCGCCGGTTCACCGCATTTCATTCGTAGGACCACTTTTGAAAGATCCTTATGCTTGCCTATTTTTCCTGCTTCTAACACAGGGGTGGGCAAAGTCTTGCTTGAGGGCCACATAGAATTTTTGAAACCAATCCAAGGGCTGCATAATATTGCTGTGTGAAAAACTAGGAAATGTTAATTCATTAAATTATCCCCCCACCCATTTCTCAGTTTAACTTCTCAGAATTGAATACCTACTGTTTGTTTCAAGATCATTTAGTCTACTCGCCAACATGCACCTGCAACTCAAGGCAACAGTGCATTTAAATATAATGAAGTCATTCAAATATAATGAACCCTTAAAGGTCTAAGGGGGTTGAAGTCCACCTGGCACTATGTTGATATTTTGGCCTCTACAAGGATCATACTTTGTCTTACATTGAAGTATGTCCATGTTTCAGTATTTTCCATATACGTTTCTAATAACCCAGCCAAAAGTGCATGGTGATATCCTACTGTACCTCTTGCAGAAATGTTATTTCGTCATTTTCACTTCCTGCTTCCTCTCTGCCCTGACCAAAACATTAAATGATTTAAGACTTGGATACAGCATGGATGGAAACAAAGTCTCGCTCCTAGTCCTCCTAGACCTGAGTGCAGCATTTGATAATGATATTCTACTAGATCGTCTCGAAAACTTGGTAGGTCTCTCATAAAGTGTCCTCAGGTGGTTTCAAACCTTCTTTGTCAGTCTTGGTGACCATATATCAGAGGAAATTATATATACTATGCAGTGTTGTACAAGAAAGCTGTCTTGCTTCACAACTTCTTTCACTATACTGTACATGCTTCCACTAGGAGATGTCATCAGAGAACACAATGTAAATTTACACAGCTATGCTGATGACACATGTAGAGCCAGATGACATAGATGTAATAAGCCCACTCTGTATGCGCCTAATTGCCATAAGTAATTGGATGAATGCGAATTTCCTAAAAATAAACGAGGATAAAACAGAAAATCCTCTTAGTTGGCACCAAAGTCAAAAGGGAGAAAATCAGCATGAGCCCTGAACCTGACTTCCCTGATCAAACCTGAAGTAAGTAGCCTAGGTGTTATCAGACTCTGACCTGAGTTTTAACTCCCATCTTAACAAGTTGACCAAACCCTTGAATTGTATTGATGTACAGCACTTTGAGAGATTATTTTGGTCATATGCATTCGTTGCTAGTTAATGTAGATATTGCAATTTTTAAAATGTTGTATTATTTAAGTAGTTTTCAACCAACCAATATCCTCCTAACGTCCTAAAACAAACTTTAGTTTGGTATTTTTTGTAGTTTTAGAAAAAAAATTAAGTAAAGGATTTTTTTAAGGATTAGCACAGAAAAAAAAATATATATATTAATTGTCGGCTACAAATGGGTAAATTGACACTTAAACGGCTTTCCAACAAAAACACAAGTCTGACATTAAACGTAGCTACTTATGTTTAATGGAGTTGTCAAGTCGATTCCCATGTGTCGAGCATGTCAGCTAGCCTATTTTGGCTTTTGCCATGTGTAGGCTGCACCAGAAATCAGCGGCCTAATAACAACGCCACCGCTTCATCAGACTGCCAGCAAAGTAGCGGTCTCAGGTTACAAACCAAGGAGCAGTTGGCAATCCACAAAGTTGATATAATTATTTCGCTGAAGTTGTCCGGTTCACAGCCGATACAATACAGCCTTTGATGAGAAACTCATCCCTCCTCTTGGTGATTTTCATTGGACAACCACATCCTAGACTTTACTGTGACTGGCTGTGAAGAATGTGTGTCAAATTGGTTTTCCAATAGTTACACTAGGAAATAACTTCCTCCTACGCCTCGGAGAAGTTTCACAACACTGGTCAAAACTTTTGAGCCCTCCCCCTCTCTGTGTCGCCTTCTGCTCTGCATGGAATGGAAGTCTGGTCAGTGATGGAAGCTATAAGGTTCATGGCGCCGGTAGAAAAGTGACTCCGTTCACTCTGCCAGGTTGGTAACCGCGAGGATAATAACGGGTAAAATAGTTTTAGGATGGAGACAGTTGAGCAGCTTATCTCGTTTAACCATATCCAAGTCCAGCTAAGTGGAGGCTCGCCTTGGGGTTTTACGCTGAAAGGAGGTCTAGAGCACGGAGAACCACTTATCATCACTAAAGTGAGTCTTGATTTTCAGAACTCTCCCACGCATTCTGTTATCTTTGGATACCTTTCTTTAACTGCGGGTCCAGCCTTGATGACAAAATCAGTGTTTAATTGTAAGGGTACATTTCTTTGATTTCTTGCTTTCCCTGTCCAGTCTGCATGTCCAGCCTCTAGAGCTGCATGACTGAATACTTTGTTACAACATATTTGAACTACTATTATTGTTGTAGATCAGGCGCAATATGGACCAACGCGGTATTTTCACTGCTAATAATCACGATAATAAATTTAACAATAATGTCATAACGTTAATGTGCAACAGTAGTTTGTTAACATTAGCTACCATTATCTACATTTTTTTAGTATTATGACTGAAATCTCTAGGAATGACCGATATAAGCAGACTTAAAATATTACAAACGTATAATATCTTAACATTGTTGATCATGATGAAAAGCAGTGTCAGCAATCTAGCCACACCTCATTAATACATAGATGTTAAGAAAAAAAATAGTTTGGAAAACCGGTTTAAGATATTGTCTTTGTTGCAGTATCTATTATTGAATTAGTTCCTCATACATTAAATAAATATTAAGTGAATTGTAGACTAAAGTTAATTTGCAATATGCTGTTGGCCTGACTCAAAGTTTTGTCTTTAAGACAGTACTAGCAATACTGTGTGGGGGTGTGTGACTTAATTCACCTACAGTAGTGAGCAGACTTTTCCCTGTAGTTCTTCCCACGCAACTGCTGTAGTTTTTACAGCTGCCACACAAATGTCAACCCTATTACACTATGTTACATTACTTTTTACCAGGACCTTACAGGTCAGTTCAAGTACACTGAATAGAAAAATTTAGAGGTTGAGCATCAGTGTGCGAGTTTGGCAGTACTTCTGATCTCATAACTGATAGCACATTTCCTCTGCTCTTCCACTGTATTACATTATATGCGTGTGTGTATGTGTGAAGCATGTTTCATATATTTCCATGTCTGCCATGAATGATCAGTCTCTTGTGGTGTATACCAGTCTCTTTTTACACTTAACTTATGGAGTTATTTTGACCTGAATGTGCTTTGACATCTAAATGCAGTGAAGCAGCACATGATAAAGCCTGCTTTGCTCATATGAAAACACACTGCCGGAGGAAAAGTGTCTCAGGACATTTACAAAATATAAAAATCACAACCATACCAAGTATCTCTTTGTCTCTCTCTCCTGGTTATCTTTCTTTTAGCCAGTAAGCCCTCACAGAGCATGGGTATTGTGACAAAGTGCACCTGTAACTTTATGTACCTCTGCCTGTGTTCAGTAGTGTGTAGCCACAGAATAGCAGATGCAGGTTGCAGTGAAATATTGTGTAATGTGTTTGAGAGTCAGGGCACTTACAGGATGTTTTGTCCTTCAGACTCATGTGTGCATGTGCATGCAACAATCTCTTTTGATTTCGACCAATCAAGGCCAGGATTAGTGTGCTCTTCACGCTGTTTATGTTGACCCCAGTGGTTTGCCTGTGCTGCATTCCTTTCCAGCCAAAGTGCTGATTTATTTTTCTACAATGAAAATGTCGGGTAGAGGACAGAACCTCCAGTGGACACATTCCCAGACTCACCCCTCTGAGCACCGCTAATGTTTGTGTGTATGTGCGTTTGTGAGGGAGGGGAAGGTAGAGGGGGTGAGGGAGAGCTGTCTCCCCAGATGGATGACTCCCATTTGGTGGACATTGGTAGAAGATAGAGCTTGTTTTTATTAGACTGACCGTGTGTCCTTACTGATAACACAGAAACGCCTACATCTCTCTTTCCTTGAGGTAACAAAGAACAGTGTCTTCCTCTTCCTCTTATTTTTCTATTCTTACATCATTCATTTCTAATTGCTTTTTTGAGGGCACATACACAGTTTTACCAGAGTTTAGCCCAGACAAGATAGTACCTTGTGCCTGGATTAGTGTCTGTTCTCTGTATGATGCAATGTCACATTCTGAATGTTGTAGAAAATGCAACAACAAGTGTTGCGGGTGGGAAGTTATTATTTTTCTCCAATTTGCACGCCCCCCTAATGCCAGAAAATGAAAATCCAGGGATCCACTAGCTTTGTAAAAACCTACAAAATTTGGCGATTCACCCATTTTGTCTTCGTGGGTGTCGTCCAGGGTCACTTCAAGGTTCAAGGAAGCAGAGGAAGCTTAGTCATGCTGTGGGAGAATGTGACGTTAGCAGCAGAGCAATTGGTCGAGAATGTAGCAAGTAATGAAAAATGGATGATGGGTAATTTGGATGTTCTGTTTCCTCTGTGCTGTCCTGCCTGCAGTCCTGTTCAGTGAACACGCTGTGACATGGGGTCCTGGACTAGGACACGAGAGCTGACTGGCTAGGATGCATGGTGACAAAGAGTCATTTGATGTGTGACAGGAAGAGTGTAGGCTCAAAGTGGCAAAGGTTTGGAAAAGGCCAGACTACTCATACATGGAGTTGGAATTGAAGTCAAGATGACTTGTTATGGTATTTTACTGTTTGCGGTATATTTCTCCAGTCTTTGAGAGATCCTGTCTGCAGTGATGGCTATAAGATGCTCATGCTGACAAAATAGCATAAACATTTGTCTCTTTGAAAGGGACCACATAAACACTGTAGTATTTTTGTTCCAGAAAAACATTGCAAATCCTAGGTGAAAGATATGTAAGGGATTGAACTACTGGCAACCCAAAAACGGTGTGTCCACAGAGCTCTGAGTCACATTAGTGTGTGCACCTGTGATGGTGGATTATAATTATGAATATAGATTGTAAAAATGTTGTTAGATATGATGCTGTTGTCATTTGCTACTTTTTCTACCTTGTTTCTTTTAAAATCTAACATTATGTTCTGGGAGAAGGTTAGAAAATGTAATGTAGTCAATCTCTCAAACTCTCTTTCTTGCTTTCTCTTGCTCTTTCACAAATATTTCTACTTTCATTTCCAATTTTTAATCCATTTCTCTGTTTGTTATCCCTCCCAGGTTCACTGCTATTGCTCCATCTCTGAACCCCTAAGCTGTTTTTCCTTAGGCTGGAGGCTTATCCTTTTACAAATACGCTGTTATGACTAAAGATGTGGTAAAGTCAATCCTGTTGTCCTACTCAAACTTTGGTATACATGGTCTTATTTACTCATCCTCTCATTGACTTGATCTCATGACTTTTTTATTTTATTTGTGAAACAGCTAGACGTACAGTGGCAAGAAAAATTCTGTGAACCCAATGGAATTACCTGGATTTCTACAGAAATTGGTCATACATTTTGGTCTTCATCACAACAGCAGACACAGCCTGTCTAATAGCTAACACACAATAATACATGTTAATGTCTTTATTGAACACAGCCTATAAACTTTTACAGTGCAGTGTGGGAAAAGTATCTGAACCCTATAATGTACCTACTGGTTAATCTTCCAATAGCCTTAAACATTTTCTGTAGTTCCAGAACGGTCAGAGGGAATTCCTTTTTACAAAATTGTTTCACTTCTTGCCATATTCTTGGGATGTTTGGTTTAAATTGAGAGAATGTCTCAGCATACCAATTGGGTTAGTGACTCTGACTGGGCAACTACAGGAGTATTTTCTTCTACTGAAGCCATTCTGTTATTGTTTTTCTTATGTACTTTGGGATGTCCTGTTGCATCACCTGACTTTGGTTCAGCTTCAATTGGTGGACAGCAGTGTTTCCTCTGGGATGGTTTAGTTGCTGTGGGGGCCGGGGTTGTAGCGGGTGCTCAGATCTCTAGTTATTACTTATGTACATTAAATGTAGGCCTACATACCGTCATGTATATTAAATGTATACCTTTATGGACATTAAATGTACATACCGTTATGGAAATTAAATGTATACCTTTATGGACATTAAATGTACATACCGTTATGGAAATTAAATATACATACCGTTATGTATAATAAATGTACATACCGTTATGGACATTAAATGTACATACGTTATAAATATTAAATATACATACCGTTATGTATAATAAATGTACATACTGTTATGGACATTTAATGTACAGAACAAATATCTACAAATGAGCATTAGAATTCAACTAAGCTGAGCCGTTTGTGCTCTTTCCTGGGTTGGCACTGTTTTACATATCCTAACCTCATCAGAGATGTTAGTATGTTCCAGAGATTTTTGACAAGTCTTTATCTGACACTAGGTGTCTTCTTAACCTCATTGAGCATTCTGCGTTGAGTTCTTGCAGTCATCTTTGCCAGTCAGCCACTGTAGACAAGTTGTTCTACCATGGACTGATGAAAATATCAAGACTTTTAGAGATTCTTTTGTAACCCTGACATGACACTGACATGTTTTCTGACATTGTGTTCAAGGAAATGTTCAAATTGGGCAGTGCTTCTTGTGAATAGCAAACTAAACATTTGAGTTTTTTCATATTGTAGGGCCGCAGTATCTAGATGTCTGCTGATTTATGGTTTTTCAACATCTATACCGATTTTATTGGGACACCAAAAAAAGCCTATACCAAATGAATCAATATATTATGATTTATTTTTATATAATAACAATTACAATAATGTTAAATGAACTATCAACACTTCTAGTGTAACATATTTATACAATGTATAAAAAAAAGATTGTTTCAAATGAATAATTTACATTGTATCTTTTGTGACTGAGTCTTTTAAGCTGTCGCTGTAAAACCACCATTCGTGCCATTCGTAATTGCAAAACTATTTAAACCTACGCTTGAACCTGACAGTGATTCATTCCATAGGTTTTCCGTCCAACCCCAGTTGCAACTAACCTGAGTTAGCATTTGATCTTAATAATGATTAATGTCACTTGTGCTAAATTTGGTTTGGAACAAAAACTTATGGAATTGCGGCTCGCAGGAACATGGAATGTGTATCGCTGAACTAGATATATTCACGGTTATTTTGATCAACAGTGAGATCACAATTAATTATCACAATTATTTGTTGCTTTTAACCAAAACAAATTTTATTGTCACATAGGGTAATTATAACTGATTTTTTATCCATATTGTGTACATTCCTGCTAATGTACAAATATGTGCATCAAAATATAATTGTTCCTCTTATTCACCAAAATTCAGTGCATCTATTTAAAGAATAAAAACACAAAATAAGTTATGTATATTTTGTTGTTTTTATGTGTAAAAGCATGTAAACCATGATGAATAAGGCTTTTCAATGCATATTGTCAAGCCCCCAGGGTTCATGGACAAGTGTGCAATGTTTGGGAGCCATACAAATAAGTCAACATCAAACTGCTGCACCTATTTCTCACTGTATTTCTATGTTTATCTATGAATTCCAGCTACTTTTCACTTCCAAAAATTGTTGGTGTTGTGCAGGATGATGTCTTACATTAGGCCTGCACAATAAGTCGTTATAAAATCTCGATTCACCCTTGTTCCCAATTTTTTTTTGCGGAATGTGCTATAGGTGCCAAAAATCTATGTTTGGTACTGCCAATATGTTTTGTTTTGTCATGGTTCATTGCAATAAACATTACACTTCATGAGAAAAAAATTGTGGCAGAGAATCGTGATATTAATTCTATGCAAATAAATTGTGATTTATATTTTTCCCTGAACCATGCAGGCCTATCTTAGATCATTGCAGAGATGTTATTTTGTATATTTTGCTTCCTACTTCCTGTCTGTAATGTGTTAAATAAAAAAGCGACAGTCTAAAAACATGACCGATTTTGAAGCGCCATAGCTCCCGCTGTGTTTAACCAAGGGGCAAACTCTGCGAGGCTGAAAAATGAAGCCAACCCGGAAGTACCAAAAAATGCAATTCATTGAATGGCCACTTGAAGCTGTCTGCAGTTAGGAGCCATTTCAATGGACCTCTACGGCAACTTTACAGCAGAAATTAACATTTATAGCTTGGTTCAAAAAAGATTTAGGTGTTGCTTATTTTCCTCTGTCAACTCTGGGGGGGGGGGTGAAATTTTTCATAACTCGTTTAAATGATAAAAGTTTTATAATTAGGGTGCGCGGCCTAATGAGTGACAGACGTGAGTGACAGACGTGGTGCATGGCATCATCTTTCCAACTGTACGATAGAATTAGTTGCTACCATGTACGGTTCGCGAGATAACGCTTGATGCTCGATCACACATTTGATCGTGGGAAGCCGAAATTGTGATTGTGATAAAAATTCAATGAATTGTGCAGCCCTATAATGTAGTCACTCCATTTGTATCTGTCTGAGAATATCTATTACATGCTAGCTTGAATGTGATTATTGTCTTCAAGAAGTTGCAGTTTAAAGTCTAACAAATGTTTGGGGTGGTCTGTGTGGCGTAGTGGGCTAAGTCGCTGCTTTGCAAGACATGATAGTCAGTGGTTCGAGCCTGTGTTTTCCGGCTTTTCCCAGATTTCCCCCCGGGATTTGGGATAGACAAGTCGAATCATCTACCTTACCACGTTGCCCTCCAGTGACTCCTTGTGTGCAGATCAACCGAATTCAGTCAAGGAAGTATAGTTGCGAAATGTGGCTGGATGAACCATGTGAGCAGTACTCACCATCCCGCATCTGTCCAAGGAGTTGCGGAGCTGCCGACATGGCAGAGTCAGTGGGAATTGGGAGGGGAGAACAAAATAAAAAATCTAACATGTCCATGCATGTAAATTAAACATGTCAATAACTGAGAAACATTGGATTAAGTCTAACTCAAATAAATATGCACTTCTTCAGAGGTGAGACCATGGCTAACATTAGCTCACAATTGTCTTAAATCTTGCAGAATGTTTAAGAACATGAGGTAAAATTGCAGACCCACATAATGCAGACAAATTGATTTCATGTTGCAGCAGATCCTGATTTCAATCTGATCCTGCAAACTATGCTGCATATGACTAATGAAATCCAGATTGATGATGTCCCTATTATTATTGGCTGCTAACATGAATTTATTTAGGTAAATATGCAATGAATGAGTGAAATAACTTCTGTCAAGCCAGCACCTGAAGATGATGGAAAATTTGAATTGATGAATAAAATTGCACCACATTTATTATATGCAAGGCAAAATAAGATTAACCTAGTGTAGTAGTTTTGCCTGGCTTAGAGTTGGAGGGGGCAGAAATGTTGGTTAATTAAAAAATTACTTCTCAGAATGAAACAGCACATCCACTTTCTCTGACGTTACCTTAGTAGCCTAATATCAACCATATGGGACCAAGAAGGGATATTGTGAAATTCAATTTTTTTCTAAAATACGTACCTAGAAACCTACACTGATTTCTTTGCAGACAAAGACTAGGTCCTTAGATGCTGCAATGTGTGACATGTTGTTAGACTCTCACCTCACAGGTTTGTAAAGGTTTTATATTAAAGGACAACTCTGTCGCAAAATAAACCTAGGGGTTAATAACACATTGGTACTGAGTCGACCGTTCGCTGGGATATGTTTTCATGCTAATCGAATGTGCCCAGTTTTAGTGCAAACTGATAATTACCTTAATGCTAGTTGTGTGGGCATGGATGAAGTAAAAATAAATCGCTATTTTATACCACTAACAAGGCTCAAAATAGCACCACACTTCCACGGTAGCATAATGAAAGTCCCCACATGCCAATCAAAACATTGAGAACTTTGTAAGTGTACAGACAGTTTATTTAAAATATAGTTTAAAAGACAGTACCGTTTGCGTTTTACAGCAAGGCGCAATCTTCGGAAAACAGACTCGATCAGTCGAACCACGAACGCCGTGCTACATGAGCTGAACTGAAACTTGGAATCTCCCATGGCAAGAGGTTTTGCGGTCATGCATGCAGTTCAATGAGCAAGACTGAGGCTAAAGCTGGCGACGCAAACTAAAATGAAACACAATTTGCTTACAGTACCCTTCCCCAGATCTGTGCCTCGATACAATCCTGTATCGGAGGTCTACAGATAATTCCTTGAACTTCATGGCTTGGTTTGTGCTCTGACATGCACTGTTAACTGTGGGACTTTATACATGTGCGTGCCTTTCCAAATAATTTCCAATCAATGGACTTTACCACAGGTGGACTCCCAGGGCTCTACAGTGCCCCTATTTCACGAGAATTTGCGGCTAAAAATAGATATGTGAGACAAGGAGAAATTATTTATGAGCACAGTGTGCAAGTAAATAATACAACCTACCATAATGCATTTTTCACCCCGTTTTGAATTGTTAAAAAAACTACAACTCCCACATTCCGCAAGGAGTTATGCGCCAACTGCAGTAGTTTTCTTTAATGATGCAGTGTTAACTTCTGTGTTACTTGAACATTTTTCAATGCGCTCCTAAATTTCTTTGTGTGCTCCGACAGTTTATTTAGGAGTACATGTACTCCTTGGGAAAAAAATTAGCGTAGAGCCCTGACTCCAATCACTTTGTGGAAACAGGATGCACCTGAGCTAAATTTTGAATGTCTTTGAAAAGGCTGTGAAAACTTTTATGTATATGTGCTTTTTTTATACATTTCCATACACACTTTTTTCACTTTTTTCACATTGTCATTATGGGATGTTGTATAATGTTTAGGGAAATAATTAATTTAATCAATTTTGGAATATGTGAAGTTCTGTGAATACTTTCTAGATGGACTGTACCCAAACACATACGTGTCAACTGTTAAACTAGAGGAACTTTCTGTTTGCAGTGGTCTCTTTGTTTTTTTTCCAGAGCTGTATGTAGTCTCTTAATACAAATAATGCAGAAAAAATTACAGATTGAACGTTCAGTTCACAACAACTATCAAGTGAATTCATTCAACAAAGTAGTTGAACATCAATGTGCAAGGAAAGACAAAAAACATGTTAAAGTTTTAGTTTTTAAGTTAATAGAAACCATAGATTATTGAATTTGTATATTTAACATTTAGTCCCTGACTAGCAAACCATACATCCTAACATCTAACATACAGCACACTGACATTCACTCACACGGACATCAATCAGATTTCAGGTTGACACACACAGCCTGATTGGTATCGGTGTACATACTGAACAACCACTCGCATTTGAAACAGCGCAAACTGCCAAAATGATGCCATCTGCAATAGCTGGACTGTGTTTCTTAAAACCATTCCTCTAGTGTTACGTTCAGCTCACAAAACATGCAGACATCTTAGCGAAAGTTTCACGCTGCAATTCAAACTTCCCAGACCAAAAAACTAACTTATATGCTAATTGAACTTGGACGCCTCTGGTCAACATGACTATTTTTCACTTTATATTTCTCTTATTTACAAACATAACTCAGTAAACACCAAAAGATGTTTGAATGAAATATAGCTGAGCAGTACAGTGATTACACAAACTGAAAATATCCTACCTTTAAATGCAATCCCTTGTCTTCCATTCTTCCTGGGCCATCCAAACTACAGTTACTGAAAACCTGTGTACATGTAGGCTGAAACTTAACATTATTGTTTGCAATCAAACAAACAAAAAACGATTCTGTGCATCGTTTATCTAATTAGCATACTCAAGTTGTGTACATGGCCGAAAGAAACTTTTTTTATGTGGGACGGTGCTTGACGTTTGTGTACAGACACAGAGTTTTCAGTGGCATTGATGGGCGTGCTTGTCAACTGCAGGTGTGATTTTAATTGCTTCACTGTCCAATTAGATCTGAGGATCGAACATGATCCGAGCAGGTGATGCGAAACAGATTTGTCTCAGGCGCATTAGCTAGGGAAATCCTCAATGGAAAGTGAAAAGAGCGTTATGAACAAAGCTCTGCATAAATTGCCCACCAAAAAATATAACATCAGATTTTGAAAGAAAATCACAGCACACTTGGTGAGTTCTCACATTGGTTGAAAACCTCTGTTCTAGAGGATTTTGTAACTATGAGTCTAGGTAGGGAATAAAATGAACACCTGCCACCCTCCAAACGTGGATAGATATTGGCTTAGGCTGGTTGAATATTTTGTTTAATATTTACACAGTGCTCCATAAAGTGCAGACGTTACACTCTGTTTTTTGGGACAGAAATATGACCATATGCAAGTTGTGACTTACAGCATTCCCCAAAAATCTACTGTCAATATTTTGAATATATTTCTGATGTTTAGAACTACGAATGATCTCAGAATTACATAAAATTTGGGCCCGTTTTAGCCTACCGAAGTCCAGCGTTAAAGGTAGAGTGGTTCCGATTCCGATACCAGTATCGAAAATGACTCCGATACTGCCGCAAATGCTGGCATCGTTATTGGCGAGTACTGGAGTCCAGGCAACGATCCGATACCACGTAATTTATTAGAAATAGGAATCTATTTACTGGTTAGCTCTGTTAGCTCTGACACAGTTCTTCTTCGCCACTCTTAAAACAGTTGTGCTGTGCTGCCATCGGCAGCTGCTGTTTTAGAGGGGCGAAGAAGAATGGATCACCTGATGCCTCGGTAAAAGAAGCTAACATTAGCGCATCATGTCCGCGGTTTGGCAGTACTTTAGTACTTTGGATGTACCCACCAGTAAGATGGCGACATGCAACATATGCAAACAATTTCGAGGGGTGGCACGAGTGTTGCAAATTTAAACACCAGCAACTCAATCAAACATTTTAAGACGCGTCACGCTAAATAGCATGACGAATTTACCAAAGCTAAGGGGAAAAAATAAGGACAAACTGCAGCAGCAAACTCTGGAAATTGCCTTCAAACTACAAAATACATTTCCCAAAAGACAGGCAAAAAGCAACAAAGTTAACCGACAAAATCTTGGAGTTTATTGTCCTGGATGACCAACCCGTCTGTCGTCAGAAATGTGGGATTTCGCCATTTAATGGAACCTTTGGAGAGCCAAGGTACTGTTTACCAGGTTGTAGAAGACTCAGTTAAAACATATATTTAACATGCATTTTGTATAATGTGAATACATGTAACCATGTGACTGTAATTTATGTCTGAGTGTCTAAATGTATTGTAATGTACAATGTAACCGACCTTGAGCTATGGAAAGGCGCTATAAAAACTTCTTCTTGTAAATAGATCTCAGAAACTGCGCAACCAAAAATATATGAGACAGTTAAGGAACACATTTCATATATGCTGAAAGACGTGCATGCAATTAGGCTTTACCACGGACATTTGGAGCTTCGACGTGTGTCCCATGTATTTGCTGTGCTTACCACAATGATAATCATGCAGTCATGCAGGCATAGTATGATCTTTTTCTTTTTTTAAAACACTGGTATCGGTACTCGCTATCGGCCGATACCCACAGCACGAGTATCGGAATCGGTATCTGTAGGGAAAAAATTTACCTCTAGTCGATAGCTTACCTCATGTTTTCCGGACCACCGACTGTTTCTGATTAGCCATTCCTTTGGTTTAATCACTATGTAAATCCAGATGCTAGTTGCTAACCTGGGGGAGGTTATAATTGCTTTCACATCTTAATGCCAAACAAGCCCCAAACTTGTGCCCCAAACTTAAACTATTGCTAAGTTCTGTCTGCTTGAATTTATAGGGTTCTAAAAAATCTACACATACGGTTTATAAGTCTTATCTGTTGCAAAACTGAACCATTCTATGTTTGGGCCTAACAAAAAATGTAGTTTGGTTCCGGTTTCCAACCGACCCTGTCAATTTATGTGCGACCGAAATTTATTTTATGACCTACCGTTTTTGTAAGGCCTAATTGCCATAAAAAGTCTGAAATGGTTTTCCAAGGTCTTAAAAAAATCTATTTTTGTTCCATTATATTTTGTCGAAGGTAGCCAAGCGCTTTCTCTGAGCAACATTTTAGTACAGAACAGGAATAGCTGGTGATGCCGGCTGCTCCATACCTCATCAACATAGCTAATTTGTTTGTTAGTTATCTTATCAGCCTCGTCTGTTTATTAGTCTTGTTTAGGATATTTTTATTATTGTCCTTGCAGTGTTGTTTACTGTAACATATTTCTTGTGAGCAGTATTAGATTCCGCATCGCTCAGTACCTAAAACCAATGAAAATAACGACCTACTTTTATTGTATTGTAAATCTCCACAATTTCGTTTTGTGTTGCATTAGCGCAGGTGTTGTATGCGATTCATATATTTTATTACCTTTGAACAATTCCTCTTACCGAGTTAAGAGCCAGGCTTCTTGGCGTTACTTTCATTTAGTCGTTTGTTTGATCTGCTGGTCACGATTCTACTGCAGATGTAATTAAGCACATTCTATCATGCACACATAATAATGCTGCAGGCAAAATTTAAAATAAGATTTAGAAATGTTCATTTATTTAATGTAATGAAAAAAAGTAACTTATTTGCAAATATAATTGAAAGACATTGCTTTCTAATCAAATCCAAACATTCAAACAAAGTATATTGCACTGGTAATCCCTTGCATAGGGGTTGTAGAGCAGAAAATCATCCTCGTCCGCATCCTGCTCCAAGTCAGACAATGCATTCAAATTCTAGAGACTCATTGCGCCTTACAACTCTGGCTCCCGACATCTGAAAACCATTCATTGCACAGCAAAGTGAGAAATATGAGTTTCTTCTTCACTAACATGTTACATGATACACGGTTAACATCACCCCTTCATCCAAGAGTTGCAAACCATAGCAGGGAACGCAACGGGAACCAACATCAGAGGTAGTCACAGTATATTGGCTTACTACTCAAGTCACCATATAAGTTAACATTTGCCTATTAAGGCAAAACCAATCTTCTTTCCAGCTATTAGTAGTTTGCCAAATATCAGGAACAGGCCTATTTTTTTTTGTTTATTGATGATACTCTGTTTACAAAAACTCAATAATTATTAGCAATGAATTTAATAGATGTGTTACATGAATATGCTATTACAACAGATTCATCAGATTATGTATAATTCTAAAAACATTATTAGTCATCAATTTATGGGAATTTGTAATAATATCACATTGGATAGTAGGTTGTAGTACTAAATGGTATAGTAATTTTATTTCTCAACATTTGTATTTAATTTGCTGCTTGGTCATTTTAAGGCTAGTGTGCACTCCGTCCGCATTCGAGATGCTGTTTTGATAGATAGATAGATAGGCAACTTTATTGATCCCATTAGGGAAATTGGATTGCCACCAATTTAGACCATACAGACACAATACACAACTAACAGACAAATAACAGACAAATAAATAATTCTGCATAATGAGACTTATTAAGACCTGATTAAGAACCATAAGACAAAAAATCAGTTCCACAAATCAAAAGTGCAAAATTATCAGTGTTTGTTGAAATATCTAACTGTTGCAGGAACAAAATACCTTCTCATTCACTCACTAGAGCACCGAGGCATTACCAATTGCTCCCTGAAAGAGCTTCTAAGTTTTTCCTCATTTGCCTCTGCCAAAAGTTGTACAGATCAAAAAAGACGAGCTGAAAAATTACACTCTGGGGAGCGGGCTTTTCTCTCTGTGTGTGTGTAACATGCTGGGACACACAAGGTGGTACTGTACATGGTAGTACAGGTAGGCTATGTAATGAAAAAATTACTATAAAGGAAAATAAAAATATGAAAAAAAAATCCTAACTATCCCTTCCTGCCAATAGGGAAAAAAATAAATACATAAAAACAATTCCCTATTGACCCATGACCTCAACTAACAACCAATAGGAACCAAACTTTTTTTTAGGCCCTAGGAAGAAAACGGGTTAGGTTTGGTAAATGTTTTTGTGTCTACCTGAGTTAACTCACTTTCACATCAGGCTAACCCCTTATGGACTTGGAAACCCTGGTTTGGGAAACGCTGCTATGTGAAGTGATTAAATGTTTTTATTGTTAACTTTATAGATCCAAGAACCATGTGGACCCCACATTCGTTAATTACTTTAGATAGTACCCTCAATAGCCAATGGGGAAATGCTAAGTTTCTATGTTTATGTTTTGGTGCAGTCTTCAGAATTTCACTATCTATATAGTTATTTGGTTACAAATATAGATAAGTTATTTGGAATTGCAGGCAGGTGAAACAAAATAGCTGACCACTACTACTGCCTTGAGCAGGGGTGTTCAACTCTTAAGGTCCTTGTACATGGTCAGCCTTAAACACGCTTTGCGCTGGCTGTGCCATTTATTTGCTATGGGTCAGGCCTTTGCTCCCAACCTAGCAACCTAGCTCTCTGCTGCACTCAGTGTAAATATTTTTGACCACCACAGACGCTGACCTCTTGAAGCACAACCAATGGTATTGCAGTTTGTTTTTGTTGTATACATGATAAAAAAGAATGAGAAATAACTTTGTTTGGTAGAGTAGCCTGACCTTCATTTAACACTAAAATTGTATGATGATATGGTTAAGAAGTCAGTGGCATGAAATAATTTCAGTTAGAAAAGCAACAACTAGCCTGCTAGCTAGCTATGGTGCTATAGCTGTGTCAGAATGCGTCCGACCTAGCAGAGAGCAAGGCGGTGAACAATGGTCATGGAAAAGGCCCTATACATTAGTCAAGTCAAGTTTATTTATCATGTGCATCGAATAACATACATTGTCCCATACAGATAAATTCTTTTTGACATGGCATGGCGATTCTATGCAGTGGGCTTAAAAACAATAATTACAACAATATAAGAATTTTAAAATAATAATAACAATAGTAATAGTAATACTAAACGCTATGTACTAAGCAATGGTCTGGAAAATGTACAACAGTAGAAGTAGTAAATATTATAGATTGGCATGGAAAAATTGCTTTTAAAGGTGTATTTGAATTCTGCTACATCAGATGTAGAGAGCATAAAGTGACCAGAGAGTGCTAGTGCTCAACAGACGATTTGCGATCAGTGTCTGTGTTCCATGTTGAGCAGCCGAATGGCCTGAGGGAAGAAACTGTTTTTGAGTCTGGTGGTCCGTGCCTTGATACTCCGGTAACGTCTACCAGATGGCAGTAGTGAGAAAAGTTCACGGCCTGGGTGGCTGTGGTCTTTGAGGATGTTTTTAGTTTTCCTAAGGCATCGCTTATGGTAGATGCCTTGCACGGAGGGGAGG